>JBBBDQ010000143.1:4995000-5142500 GCA_037127315.1 Ascarosepion bandense | reverse complement strand
GAAAAAGTCGAAATATGAAAAAACGTTTTATTTTAAAGCTTTACATAACAACTTATCATTATTTCGAATGCTGTATAATTATTCTCATAACTTTATCAAAATAAGTTTATTAAGCTTTATGTTTTGGAATTATATAATTTACCTTTATATCCTCATATTTTTTTGATAAAATGTTCTATAAAGCTTTAAAATATAAAGTTATTTCACATTTAAACTTTTTCCTATCATCGTTCTGCTCTTTATGCTCGCTATTATATATATATATATATATATATATATATATATATATGATAACCATTTGGTAACCACTTTGTTTGTACTTCTTCTAATATATATATATATATATATATATATATATATATATTATACAGTATTAACTCAGCTCTACTCTGTTTAAAGCACTCTTTATAAAATAAATGCTTGAACAGTGGGCTTTAATCTACGTGTTCTTTTACATTCTTATAATATATATATGTATATATATATATACATATATAACATGTTCAAATTACCATCTACTACAAAGTGTACATTTTGTTTCGACATTCAAAGGACATTCTCATCGGGCGTTTACTACCTGATGAGACATTGTCCTTTTAATGTCGAAAAAAATGTACAGTTTGTAGTAGATTGTAATTTGAACATGTTATAAATTATAATTATAATAAATATTCATAGCTCTATTTCTTTATTGAACTTTTTCTTAACATCGGTCTGATCTTTATGCTCGCTACTGAGCATATATATATATATATATATATATATATATATATATATATATATTGTTACGGAAAATCCCGAAGATAAACGAAATGGTTTTAACAACCGACATATTTAATTTATTTGTTTGAAAATTATTTTTAATCGATAATCATATTTGAGTAGATATACTGTCTTAAATCAAGCACTATATTTATTTCTACTGGCCTCATTATTTACGATAAATTTTGTTATAAAAATATGTCTTTCGGCAGGTTTCGAACCTTTGATCCCAATCAACATAGAGGAAGCAACCAGTTGATCTGGTGCGTCAAATTGAAGCCAAATCAAGCTATATAATAATGTTCAAAAAATTAATTAAATAAATTTTTATTTATTTATTTCAAATTTATAACAAATATGTTATAATATGACTACAAAATTAGTCATTTTGTTTCGACACTACGTGTGTTTTGATAAGATACAAAAAGTGTCGAAACAAAATACCTATTTTTGTAGTCATATTATAACATATTTATGTTATAAATTCGAAATCAATATTATTCGCTTGTATTGAGGACTTTTTAAAGAATAGTGTTTCTTTTGATACGGAATTTTATTCTATCCATGCTGCTTTATATATTTTTTTTAATCATTTCACCCCGAGCAAGGCAGAAATGCCACTGATGTGCAGGGGGCTACATAACTGTAAAAAGATTAATTAGAAAAGAGTGAAGAGTACAAACTAGTTAGAAAGAAGGAATAGAAAGCTGAGAAATCAGGTACGATGACAGATACATAGGTGGAGAGAAAGAGAAGGTTATACGGGGGGGGGGAGACTAGAGTCCAGTGGTTAGTATATGAGTATTGACTTTGCATTTAAATTTCTGGAGGTTGTAGCCGTCAGGAAAGCAAGAATATGGGAGCGAGTTCCACAGGCGTGAAGTGCGAGAGAAGAAGCTGCAGGAGTAGAATTGTCGTCTGTATTTGGCTAACCTGAGTGTGAATGGGTGGGAACCAGTTGCCAGTCTGGTTGCACGAGTAAACACCTGTTGAGAAGGCACCAGTGACTTAAGTTCGTCCGAGCAGAAGCCATGAAAGTATTTATAGAACAGACAAAGCGAGGCCACATTTCGACGATGGGGAAGTGGCTGCAGTCGAGCCGCCAGATCAGTACCTATCACATTACAGACTCTCCTTTGGAGCCTGTCAAGAACACTGAGGAGAAAGGCAGAGGCAGCTGACCATAAATGGCAGCATTACTCCATGCAAGGACGGATGGTTGACTTGTATATATGCAGGATGGATTCAGGCGGAAAAAAAATCCTGGATTGACATAGTGACCCAACCTTCTTAGCAGTAGATTTTGCTATGGATTCAATATAGTGGTTCCATTTGTGGTCTGAGGACAGGGTAAGTCAGAGTAGGCATAGTGTATTGCTCTCCGGGAGAATCGCTTGGTCCATGCTTATGGGAGGCAGGAGAGGTTGCCTGTAATGGTTGACAGACAACAGCTTGGTCTTAGACAAATGAATGTTGACAAGCCACTTCTTGCCCCAGTTCACCACAGAGTGTAGATCCCGTTCAAGGTCAGCAGCGAGATTATGTCTGTCCGCCACGACAGGTTTCTTACTGGTGCGGGAGTGTTTTGTAGTGTCATCTGCTTAGATGCCTACTTGGGACTTGATCTCCTCTGGGAGGTCGTTGATGAAAATAAGGAAGACCGTCGGGCCCAGGATAGAGCCCTGTGGGACACCAGCATTCGTGCTGTAGGACGAAGAGGCACGCCCATTCAAAACGACCTCCATTTTGCGGTTATTTAGAACAGATTGAATTAGGTCAAGCAGGCGACCGGTAATACCGTAACCCCGTAGTTTGTATAGGAGGCCAGAGTGCCGAACCCTGTCGAAAGCCTTGGAGATGTCCAGAGCAACTGCGAGAGCTTCGTCAGACTCATCAAGGGCCTGTAGCGTTACGGTTGTTAGCAGGTCGGCCGTGGACCTGGCAAAGCGGAAGTCATACTGCCTGTCATAGAAGAATTTGTGGGCAGTGAGATGATGAACTATTTCAGCATTGATTATGGCCTCGAATACTTTCCCGAATATCGGTAGAAGACTGATAGGGCGATAGTTGGATGGGTCCGAGGGTTCACCACAATTCTTAAATACAGTATATATATATATATATATATATATATATATATATATATAAGATAAATTGAAAAATCTATAAACCATACGATTTGCTTCTTTAGGTTAGAATGAAATAATGACAAAAACTGTATGTAAGAATAGTATCTTAGGATATCTGACTGAGGATAGATGAGGCCCTTATTCAAATTACGTTATCGCATCCGTTGCCAGACTCCTCGAAAGTGTGTATACTTACCTGGGTTTTTTTTTTTGCTTTTGTTTATATATATATATATCTGTTGGACTTTAAATCAGTCATCCGAAAGTAGAAATTGTTACTTTATATATATACTTGTATAACGTATCCATATGAACACACCAAACCACATATTAAAGTTTTTTTTTTATGTATACTTGCGTATGGAGGTCTATGTAGACATGCTCTCCCATATATATATATATATATATATGTATATATATATATGAACGCACATATACGTTAATACGTGCCCCCTCGCATATACTCTCGTACACACACAGAATCAATAACAACACATATAGAATATATATAAAACACATTGAAAAACGAATGAGTTAGTGATTTTAAGACATGAGCATATTCGCTAGTCGAAATAAATTATGATTTATAACCACTTTAGATCTTGTGTTGAGTTTTCTTTTAAGTATATATTATTGCTCTGGATAATGTCTGTTGAGCACTCTATACAAATCTATCGCTTTATATTTTATATTAAATAGAACTTTTTTGATTATCCTATCCGTTTACGGGCTTGGCATCCTTATTTATATATATATATATATATATATATATATATATATATATATATATATATATATATATATGTTGGAGCATATTTTAGTTTGTGGGAAGTGCTGTTTTACTGTGATATTATGGTTCAAATTAGGATGTCTGCTTTTCTAGTGTGTTTGCTTGCATATTTCTTGACCCCACTTATCTCAAGGCATTTTTTTCAGTTTTTCATTCTAAAGAAGCCAATAGACAGAAGATAAGTGCATCAAAAAGCGTCATTTATTGATTTTCTACTTTATTTTATCATCTTAATTTTTGTTGTTTTGATACTATTTTATATCCTACAAAAACACTCACACTCATATATAGTAGTAACAGTAGGTACTCACTGCTTTACGAATCATTCTTCAGCAATGAATTGAACACTCTGGACTACTAGCGTTTGTTTACATTTATTTACGTTTATTTATAACACTTTAAAACCTGCCTTTAAAAGCCGTGGGCTAATAGCTTATGGTAGAATCTCTGACAGATTCCAAATCAGTCAAGTTTCAAAAAATATCCGAACAATATTAGGTAAATCAATGATATTCTGGATTTTTTTTCCAGTGATACCTGTTTTCAGTTGTCTTCATCGACTAAATTGACGTTTACGCTGATTCAATTACACATGCACACGGACGAGAGGGGAAGTTACAATATTTAAACTTTATTTTATTATGATATACTCTAGCTAATTTAATTTTGTTTAATTTTTTTAAAATTTTTATGACATTTTTATTATTAGATTATTTTATTATTTTCTTAAAATTTCTCGAATCTGGCCCTTTCCAAAATATTTTATCCAAACAATAAACATACTTCCGATTTACTGATGATGCTCTATTAATATATTGCCGTGAAATAGACTTATCTGTTCTTGTAGATAAACTAAACAAAGTCGAATATACAATAGAAATTACATACAAAATGAAAAAAAAAATAGTTTAGCTTTCCTAAATATCATGCACAGGATATGCATTGTAGTGCAGTGGATATCGATTCGGAATTACAAATCAGGGTGCCGAGTTCGGATTTCAGTTGAATTCCTTGTATTCACTTATGCACAAATACCCTTGGGAAAGGTATTGATCCGTCTCTTCCCACCAGTTATGGGTAAAATAATAGGACAGATTGGGTTCTCTAGACTATGATGGCAATCAAACTACTGCATAAAGTAATGGCAACCTATTGCGGGATAATCTTCTGCCCAGTCAGTCATGGCTCTTTCGGGACATGATCACCCAAAACGTGTATCACATATGGCACTCAACTGACTGAAATATCATGCTACACTGTGTTAACGGCAGCTTAAAATTTAGTTGCAACTAAAAATCAACTAATAAAAAGGATAAAATTTTGTTCTATTCCTATCATAACAAAATAAAATTCAGAATAATCAGCGGATTTTGCTTAAGAGCACACAGAATTTGTAACCCTCAACATTTATTAAGAGGAGAAATATAATGAAAATACATTGAAGCTCAGCCAATATCCTAACTTCTTCTATTGTGCTTTGTCCCTTCAGGACCTAGGTGATCTTGGTCTTCCACGTTTCCCTATTCCTGGTGGCTCTGAGCACGCCTTCTCCTGTTACACCATCCAATCCTCGTTCCGTCATCCACCTGATTAGGTCCTTCAAATATATTATCCATTGCTTTCCCCTGTCTCTTTTTCCCTCTATCTGGCCTGTTAGTATCAGATTCCCCAAGCCCTCCTTCCCCATTGCATGTCCCAGGAACTTCAGCTGTCACTTCCTGATGCTCAGTATTAATTTCCTTTTTGTTTCTATCATTTCCAAGACCTCATCATTGCTCACGTGCTCGATCCATGATATTCGCAGCATCCTTCTGTAATATCCTAACTATTCAACGCAAAAAAGGCTAAAAAATATTCCAAAATAAAAACGCGGCCTTTCTTAACAAATCTAACGAAGCAAAAAAAAATATTTTTCTAACCACTAACTCTATCACAACTACAATAATAAAGAACTTATCTAAACTCGACATAAAATTTGTCACAGTTACGTCTAAAATTATACATAATCTAACTGATTTCATTTTTAAGAATGATGAAGCATGTAAAAAATTGCATGCAAATCTACTGTAGATGAACTTAGGATTAAAGCATAATGCAACGCATAACAATAAGATAAAACATGAAGGTAGAGTTTAATCTATCACCTGTAATGATTACCACAAATAGTTAATTGGAAAAACCTAAAGGAATTTGAATAAAATATTATATGAACACAAAAGGGATGTTTTACAAAACAAAACATGAAATGCGTGAGTTGCTCGGCGTAACGAGAGTGAACACAATTGTGATATAAAAAATATTACTCTAACAAAAAGAGAATTTAATTTTCTGGGGTGAAAATTTTTAAGAAGTGATTCAGAAGTATATCATCCCCTCCGTATTACGTTTGCATGAAGCAAGTTTTATTTGAACAGTTTCTTCCCCAAAACGCTATATTTGACATTGTATTTGGTGAAAAATTATGGAAATAATGATTAGAATAAACTGAGATAGATAGATAGATAGATAGATAGATAGATAGATAGATAGATAGATAGATAGATAGATAGATAGATCTGGAATAGGCAATAAAGAATTACACCTCAGTTCTAATCGTTTTCTTTTTACCCTTTTCTCATCCACTTTCTTTTTGTCGCCAAACAAATCAGTCCCTTTTACTCTTGTAGATAGATAGATAGATAGATAGATAGATAGATAGATAGATTGATAGATACTGATGTAAGCATAGGTAGATGGTGATGTAAACATAGATAGATAGATAGATAGATAGATAGATAGATAGATAGATAGATAGATAGATAGATAGATAAACTACGATCACGAGAAATAGAAATAGAGAGAGAGACTACGATAAATATATATATAGAGAGAAATGATAAGATCGCTAGTGGTTTGTTTGATTGTTTGCATAGACTGTGACAAATAGCAGACTACAGAATGACAGGTAAATCAAAGGGAATTGAGTCCTGTGTAGAAATAAATAACAATAAAGAAAATAAATGTAAAAATGAAAGAAAGAGACAAAGGCGCATCACTGGAAAAGAAAGAAGTTTCGCGTCTAAAAAACAAAAGATTAAGTACTTTACAAATGGCAGAAAGATCATAAAAAGGAAATGAAGGGAAAATAAATCAATCTTGAATTCCCTTTAACTAGTATAATATCAAATCGGTCATTGTGTTTCTTCTTCTTTTTCTCCTTCTTGTTCTTTTCTTTTTCGTCTACCCCTCTTTCTCCATCTTCTTCTTCCTCATACCGCTTCTTCTCTCTCCCCTCACCTCTTCTTCTTCTTCCTCCTTCTCCTTCTTTATTTTCCTCTCCTTCTCCCTCCCTTCCTCCTCCACTTCTTCTTGTTTTTCTCCTTTTTCCTCCTCTTCTTCCTCCTCCTCCTCCTCCTCTTCCTTTTTCTTCTTATTCTTCCTTCTCCTCCTCTTCTTCTCCTTCTCCTCCTCCTCATCTTTTTCTTCTTTTTCTTCCCTCCTTCTCTTCTTCTCTCTCTTCTTCTCCTTCCTTCTCCTCCTCTTCTTCTCCCTCCCACCTCCTCCTTTCTTCTCCTTCTTCTTCTTCTTCTTCTTCTTCTTCTTCTTCCTTCTTCTTCCTCCTTTTCTTCTTTTTCTTTTTCCTCCTCCTCATCTATTTCTTCTTCTTTTTCTTCCTTCCTTCCTTCTCTTCTCCTTCTTCTCCTCCTTCTTCCTTCTTCTCTCCTTCTCCCTCACACTCCTCAACTCTTCTTCTTCTTCTTCTTCTTCTTTTTCTTTTTGCATGAGCAATGTCACTTCAGGATGTAGGCAAACATCGCTCTCTACAATTTTCTACCCTTTGTAGATCTTCATAATTTTTTTCTTTTTGCTATTTCTCCTAAATTAATTTACTCAAGAATACTAAGTACGTTATGCGATGATTTCCCCTCCCTCTTGCCTTCATTTTGCCCTGTGAGTATCAGTTTTTTAAACGTTCTTTTCTCATTATCCGCTCTGAAAATTTCAGCTTTATTTTCCTGATCTTATGTATCAGTTTCATTTCCGTTTACATTTTCTTTAAAACTTTGCAGTGTCTTACATTTTCCGGTTCATATTACTCTCAGTATCCTTCTGTAGAACTACATTTCTGTTGCTACTAGACTCTTCTTCATCTTCACCGCTATAAGTCATAGTATTTAATAATTCAGTACTGTTTTCTTTGTAAACGACTTCTCTGTTTCTCTATAGCTTTGGAAGACATCTTTAGTTATATCAGCGCACCTTCGTACTTCAGTGTCGCACTTTACTATCAAACAGAATTTAACTCTTATTCTGCTGAGTCCTACTGCCAGGTTTATATTGCACTTCAACAACATTACTCGAAATATGATTACCTTTATCCCTCGTTTCAGCAGCTCGGCTTATGTTTTTCTTTTCCTTTTTTTTGTTTTGTATTCGTCAGAACTATTTATCGCTCACAAGAGAACAGAAGTTAGTCGTACCAACATCACAGAGCCATTGGCATGTCGTTTGTCGCAGAGACCCAAATAAATTGAAACGACTAAATACCGCACATGATTAGGTTTCTTTCAATTGACAGCAAAGGAGAAACACTTCTTTTATTGTCTGTTGACGCAATTCTTTGAAAGAATGGCTTTTAGTGCTTGCTTTCTCTACTATATTAAAAGCTCATCCAATATGAGATTATTTCATGGGAAGAGTAAAAAGAAAAAAAAATGATTTGGAACAGACAAGTAAAATTTGGCCTTTAGAAAATAGGAAAGTTTAAACGATGAAACAATCAATAATTTCAAGACTTTTGTTTGTTAAACCCTTTCCCGATTTTCCTCACATCACTTACAGACTGCATGCTGAAAATTCGAAAAATACATTTGAAGTTAAAAAATAAATATTAAAAGGTGGTGTTAAATCTGATTTTTTCGCTACTGCCCGAAGTATTTAGTTTGTTGTTCTATAAAATTACAAAATCAAATTAGAAGTGCTGTACAAAGTGAGCGCGATAAGTAAATTCAAAACCATATTCACACTAGTCAGTTTCCAATGCAATCAACACTAAGCAAAAAATACATCTAGATCATCATTTGTTACGAGGTATTAATTACATTAATTAAAGATTGAAAAGCATTTTTTTTATAAATTATGAATAAGCGTCTAACAGCTTTCATATATATATATATATGAAATCTTAGGGATTTCATGTTGAAATGACCATTCAGTGATTTTGAACTTCGAAGTTTATTTTATTCTCTCTCTCTCTCTCTCTCTCTCTCTCTATATATATATATATATATATATATATATATATATATATATATAATCATATAATTATGAATTAAAAGTACATTGCAACACAGAAATTTCTATGTTTCGAGATTTCTATCGTGGCATCAGGCAATGTTTGATGTTGGTCATGAAAATGATTTACATTTAAATACAAAAAACAATCGATTTGTTACTTATGTATGTGGGAAGATATAAAATGTTTGTGTGTGTTTCTTTAAACTAATCAGAATAAAGTTTCACTTTGAAATTTGTCAAGTAGTTTCTATTTTTAGGGAATACATACTTTCTCTTTTTTCCTTATCTTTCTTCTTTTTTTTATCCCTAACGGTCAAAGTGTCAGCCTATTTAACCTAATTTTCTTTTTCTTTTTTTTTCTTTTTATTGCTTCTCAATATATTCTATTACCTTTGATGTATCCATTCTTGTACCAAAAATGTTCTTTCTGCTTTCTCCATATCTTGACCTCTTCTCATAAAAAACAGAAAAGAGATGAAGAAAGGAAGAAAACTTTCTATATTTTTATTCAAATTTCAAGGGGATTTTGAGTTAATTTACTCTTCTTATCAGTATGTATTTAATTTTAATTTTTTCAAAACCTTTAATTTATAAATAACTTTTTATTTTTTATTCTAATTTATATCCTACTATCATTATTCCATCTTTCTATATCTATTTATTTATTATAAAAATATATATGCCAATTTACTTATTTTAATATCTCAATTATTATTTTCCTTAAGAGAATTATTGGGTATATGCATGTTAATTAATATTAATTCTTTTTATCCATATTCTAAGGTGAATATTTTGCAATGTCTGCACATGATATTTATTTTATTACGTTTACTTAATAGATTTTTATTCATATGTGAATTAATAATACATAATTTTTCGTATAGACAGAACGGACATGGGTCGTTTAAAAACTTACAGGTTCTAGCTTCTTTTAAAATTTTCCACTTTAATGTGGGTGTTTTATTTGTTTTCTTTATATACCAATAATATTTCGATAGGGATGTAGTCAGTCAGTTAAGTGCCATACGTGAAACACGCTTGGGCGATCATGTCTCGAAAGAGACATGACTGACTGGGCAGAAGATTATCCCGCAGTAGGTTGCCATTGCTTTCTGAGGTTGCCAGCCAAGGCTATAGAACCCAATCTGTTCTGTTATTTAACCCATAACTGGAGGGAAGAGACGGATTGATACCTTTCCCAAGGGTATTTGTCCGTAAGTAAATGCAAGGAATTCAAACGGAATTCGAACTCAGCTCCCCGAATTGTCGTTTCGAGTCGATATCCACTGCACCACAACACACATCCATACAGATTAAAAACAATTAAAAACACATTTTATGTGGGTGTGACTATACATACGTACGATGAGTGATGCTAAGATGGCTGTTTTCATTCAGATATTGCTAAGAATCGGACTAATGGAATTGCGTGAATGGAGAATCACATCATTTTAGATCTGGTTACATTTTTTTCAGCTGTTTTGCATTTCAATAATCTCTGAGAGAAATTATGCGAAAATTCTATTTTTTGACGTGTTAGAGTTTTTAAGTGTTCCCATATAAAATTTTCATGAGGAGATGAGGTGAACACGTCAGGTATTCAATACAACCTCTTGGTGCAATATATTACTTCGGCAGATTTTCAACAATTTAAGCCCTCACATCACCGCGCTCGGGATTATCTCCATTGAGCGCTTGTACAAACGTAATATCTATCTACCAATGGACGCCCTTCAAAAGGTAACAGGAATTCGAGTGCCTCTTAATCAAATACTAAAAATATTCTCTCAGAATTTTTCGTATCCTTTCTTCTTTTGCCTTCAGGAATGATTTTGATAGACGCCTTGAAATGTTCCGTTCGCCTCGAACTTAGTTCTAATACGGCCAGTACTAAATCCCTTTGTTGTGTTAAATTGAAATATCCTTCGTAACTGTATTTACCTCGTCCTTGTTCCCACACTCTCAGTTTTATAAATTCCTTTTCTCAAGGCTTATCTTATTTAAACTATTATTTTAAATCGGTTACAACGAAAATGAAATAGATAGTAAGTAATTATCTGTAAAAGTGTATATATGTTTTTAATCCCTTATATATATATATATATATATATATATATATATATATATATATATATATATATAACAGTATATGTTTAGAAAATTATCTACTGCCTCGATACACTAAATTTAAGTTACATGATGCCGTAACATTAAATGATCCTAAATTATCCAAATTTTGGAGAATATTTAACATTATTTTCACCTGAAATTAAAGCCAAAATACGATGTTTAGAACGGCCCATGATTAAACATGATTAAACAAAATAGACATTCATTGACTCTTATATTTAACAGTATATGTTAAGAAAAAAAAATATTACGATTGTGCTCTCCAGAGAAGAAACTTTATAAAACAGTTTACACTTCTGCGATACATGCATTACTCTTTTAGGAATGAATTGAGTTCTTTCAGTGACTGGCATGTGTATACACTGCTTATATACGACACGTTAACATTACCCTCCACTGATTCCATGCGTCTATATCTTAGAGGGTAGTGACTCCGACCGACACCAACTTAGTCGAGTTTCGATCCCGGCCAGAAGCAAGTGGGTATGTCTATCCAAACTGATGAGCTGTGATGAAGCGAAACAGGCTTGTATTTGGATGACGAATATATATATATATATATATATTACCATATAAATTTTAATCGAGAAATGGTCTCATTTCGTAAATATCGAAAAAATTCCTTTTTTTTTTGTCATTCTGATGATACGTTTTTTGTTTTGAAAGTTCACGAGACAAATAACATGACCTATTCTAAGCTTTTTCGCTTCGGTTAAAAAAAGAGAAGGGGGAAGCAAAGGTTTGAAAAAGTCCCGAGTCCTATAAACAAAATGTCGGTTAAGATGCATCTTTCTATTACTATTTTTTCCTTGTGAGTATAAAAATGCTGACAGCAACTGTCTGTTTGACATGGTTACATAAAATCGTGTCAGAAGTTGCGCGCCGTAAATGAATAAGTAAAATAAAATCAAATAAAATCAAATAAAAACATTACTGGCGATAGGAAAAACTGCCATTGATAAAGGCGGGGAAGTTTTGAAAATCATATTATGTGTCTGATTCTAAAACTAAGATGGATGCATAACTACAAAGCATTTTTGCTTGAATTCAGCTACGCACATTAAAACTACAAGGGAATAACAATTATATATATATATATATGTGTGTGTGTGTGTGCGTGTGTCTAAAAGATTAAATAATTTATAATAAATACTCATCCAAAACATCAGAAAATTTAATCATAAAATTCCCTTTCACTACGATATCGTTTTTACCATCCCTTTAGAAGTGGCTCCCTTACGCATGATGAGTTTGGTACAAAATGAGTCTGATAAAAAAAATTATTAACTGTATGACATATTGTCAGAAACTTTTCACTATATCCTGCTTACTCTTTATCTCTCTCTCTCTCTCTCTATATATATATATATATATATATATAGAGAGAGAGAGAGAGAGAGTGAGAGAGCGTGCGTGCAGGGGAAAGTTGTATGACAAAGTGGAAAGCCGTGTTTCGTCACTTGAAACTTCATCAGACTAGGTTTGTTTACGTTGATGCGTAATTTTGCATATGTAATTTAATTTCACAAATGTTGATTTTGAATGCATATTTTAATTCTGCATATATATCTTAAATACCTATTTTAATTTTGCATATGTATATTTATTTCACATATTTTAATTTCACATACATATTTTAAATAACTATAATTTTATATACATATTTTGCGGACATATTTTCATTCGACATCTATATTTTAGATATTTTTAATTTTGCATACACATTTCTTGTGTGTAAGATATTCCAATTACATTGATTAGATTACCTCAAGTTATTTTACAAAATGCACTTTTTGAAACTTTCAATTACTTATATTGTATGTAGCACTTTCAGTATGTGTTTGAGTGTTTTTTCTGCCAAAATTATTAAAGCATATTACAGATACTACGACAGAGCAGCCAGGAAAGCGAAAAAAAGGTACTACATATAAACTAAAAAAAAAATGAATGCGTAGTCATCAGTAAAAAGAGGAAACCTAAATGCCAACTACAAGTCAGGGGTACTGAAATCAAACAGGTCCAGAAATTTAAATACCTGGGAAGTCTTCTAACAGAAGACGGAAAGTGCGACAGTGAAATCCGAACTGGCATGGCGAAAGACGCATACCAGAAACTGAGTAGAGTATTGAGACACAGAAAAAATTCGCTGGAAACGAAGAAGAGAGTACTGGATTGTTTCGTGATGGCTTTCCTTCAATATGGCAGGGAATGCTGGACAGTCTCCTCAAAGATTAAAAAAAGTACTTGAAACAACCGAAATTTGGTTTTACAGAAGATCTCCTAACATACTAACTCGCACCCATTCTCTCAAACACTCTTCTCATCTGACCAACCTTCATCCTCTTTATCCTTACCTGTCTATCACCCTCCCTCTGACATTTCCTATATCTAACCACTCTTTCTCATCACTTTCCCCTATGTAACCCCCTAACCACTCTGTCTCATCACTTTCCCCTGTGTAACCCCCTAACCACTCTTTCTCTTCACTTTCCCTTATGTAACCCCACTAACGACACTTTCTCACTTTTCCCTATGTAACCCTCTGCGCAACAGTGGCAGTGAAATTCCTTGCTTGGGGTGAAATAATTAAAACAAAATTATGTTGAAAATACCATGGACCGAAAAGGTGAGCTAGAGTGTGATTTTTAGGAGGATGAAAATGAAATGGAAATTAACAATTAACATCACGAAAAGACAGCTGAAGTTTCTGGGATATGAAATAAAGAAGGAGGGCTTGGAAAATCTGATACTCACAGGTCAGATAGAGAAAAACAGAAACAGAAAAAAAACAACGCGTAACAGATTTGATGGCTTGAGCAAATTGATTGCAGGGCGGGTTTTGAGTGGGGTAAAAGGAGAAAGCGTGTTAAGAGTTGCTGAGTATAGGGAGATGTGGAAGGACATCCTGAAGAGACACGGAACATAGAAGAAGAAGTTACACTACGATGGACAAGTCGACTGACCCATTTTTCTAAGTGTTGGAAAGGTAAGAAATAATTTCCGCTCATAAATCATTTTTTCCCAAAACTATCAATTTGCGAAAGATTATCCGATGTGAGTGCTTCCCTAAACAGTCAGTCAGTTAAGTGCCATACGTAATACACGCATTGGGCGATCATGTCTCGAAAGAGACATGACTGACTGGGCAGAAGATTATCCCACATTAGGTTGCCATTGCTTTCTGCGGTAAACTGATTGCCAGCTAAGGCTATAGAACCCAATCTGTCCTATTATTTAACCCATAATTGGAGTGAAGAGACGGATAAATACCCTATGTGCGTTGTGGTACAGTGGATATCGGCTCGGAACGAGAAACCGGAGAGCCGAGTTCGAATTCCAGTTGAATCCCTTGTATTCACTTACGCGCAAATACCCTTGGGAAAGGTATTAATCCGTCTCTTCCTTCCAGTTATGGGTTAAATAGCAGGACAGATTGGGTTCTATAGCTCTGGTCGGCAACCAGTCTACCGCAGAAAGCAATGGCAACCTACTGCGGGATAATCTCCTGCCCAGTCAGTCATGTCTCTTTCGGGACATGATCGCCCAAGCGTGTATCACGTATGGCACTTAACTGAAGGGTATTTATGCGTAAATGAATGTAAAGAAATCAACTGGAATTCGAACTTGACTCCCTTGATTTCTCGATCCGAGCCGATATCCACTGCACCACAACGTACTTCCTGAATAGTAAAAACCTTAAATTCTTTAAGTCAAGGATTCATCGTTATCTATCTACCTTCTTTCATACATTTTCTCCATCATTACTATTTTAACCCGCTACTTTGAGTGACTCTCTGTCCTTGTACTGATTGAATTTTCGTATAAAAGAAAAAAAAGAATTCAACCTTGAAACGCACGGACTAAACTGTATCAAATAACAGAATGCATATTACTTGGGAACATTCAACAGTAGTAATAACTGAATTTGATAAGACATGTATCACAAATTGAAATTAATGACATAATCAAGATGTTAATGCAAGATACTACATCAAACAAACAAAAAATGAAAGAAACTTTTCATCAGTACTGGAAACAGATATAACACTAAAATTGAGAATCCTGTTTCTCTAAAAAAATTATTTTACGAGAAAGATTGCATTCACTTACGCGCAAATACCCTTGGGAAAGGTATTAATCTGTCTCTTCCTTCCAGTTATGGGTTAAATAACAGGACAGATTGGGTTCTATAGCCTTGGCTGGCAACCAATCTACAGCGAAAAGCAATGGCAACCTACTGCGGGATAATCTTCTGCCCAGTCAGTCATGTCTCTTTCGAGACATGATCACCCAAGCGTGTTTCACGTATGGCACTTAACTGACTGACTGTAAGTGACACTGGCTGATCGGTCAATGAATGCCGAATATTTCTTCATGAGGAAACGGCTAATAATACCATTACCCCTGTCGTAAACTATCTCCAATAAGATACATTAATGATTCTGTTGGGATGAAAAGACTCACGTTTAATGATTATTTCTTTCAGTAATTGAAATATTAAAAAAAGAACAGAACTTTCTCCGACTCTTCAATTTTACCATAACTGGTTGAATTTTTTTATAATAATTAGGAACAGAATATTTCTGAAATAGTATTTACATTATTCAGTCTATTCTCCTCATTTTTGTTGCCATTTGTACGACACATGACCCAGGGGATATAGACAATAGTTAGTGCCTGTGATTTGACCCAAAAAGTTGTGAGTTCAATACCAGGCTACAGCAGTGGTGAACAACTTAAAGAGGGAGATAACGCATGACTACAAGAAGAGGCACTGCTACGCAAGGAATGGAGTAATCCATATACGGCAGTGAATGTAAAAAAGGTTTTGGTTCGAAAGTCCTAGCACCTGAAGAAGGCCGGAGTACACAACAGCTGAAGCGTCGTACAAATTGCAACAAAGATGAGGACATTAGTCTGAATAATGTAAATGTTATAGGAACAGGATATCATGATTTTAGCACAAAGTTCGAGTTGACAATTTAGGAACTAGATTATTCCAATGGACATTTCGTAATCAAGCACTATAATGATAGTTTTAATTGATTGTTTAATATTCACAAAGTAAATGACATAAATTTCAAATTAGATGTATCACTGACTATTTCTAGAACGTTAGTCTTCGTGTTTTCCTCCTGAATTCTCGGCAGTCTTACATTAGGTTCTTTTGTTTAGACTGACATTAAACAACTTTTGTTTATTGCATTTTGCCTTCATTGACATGTTTGTTACATTTTTCTTCTCTAATGGTCACCCTTACATATGTGTGACTATGAATCGCCTGATCCTTTATTTTACTTTTTATTTTTTCTCTCTCTCACAATCTCCTTGCTTCACGGGCGACTGGGCGGCAGACAGTCACTTCTCTTTTCTTGGCATGATTGGCATTCCTTAAGATAGGCTGCTGTTGATGGAATGGTGTATATTCGAGAAAACGTCAGAGCAAAGTAACATTATCCCGGACAGTTTTTGGTTAAAAGTGCAAGTAATTGACATACAGACTACACAAATATACATACGTAAGTATATATCAGTTCTCCCAAACTCAACGTTGACAGTGGAGGTTATTTTAAACATTTCTTGATTGACAAATGAGATAGTTCTCAACTGGAATTCAATTTCAAAATATTTTTTTTCATTGAAATATTGCTACTTTATGCTGAATTCTTTATAGAGAGTCGGGAAGAGGGAAGGCTTATAGTTCTCATATATATTTAACTGCTATTAGAGTTATTCGTAAATGTCGAAAGAGAGAACATACGCAAACGTTTCTGAAAAACAGGCGAATAAATGGTTTCAAGATGTAGCACATAACTAGATATTATCCGGTGCTTAAATTGGATAATAACATCTACTTAAAATGTTAAGATACATAACGTATGCATATAAGGCACATACATATAGTGATAGGCGCGTGGCTAGGCGTTTAGTGGTCCGACTACGGTCAATCAATTACTGAAGGGATTTCTTGATAATATTGGTTTGGGGAAGATTATCCTAATGCACATCACATTTGGAAAGTTCCTGAAAATCATAAAGTGGGTTGAGCCAAAACTTGCAGGTGAAATTGTGTAGAAGAAACTGTTTGAAAATTGTCGATGTTTCTGTTTATACTAAGTCACAGAAATGAGGGCTTTTCCTTACTAGTCTATATACGTATACAATCTATTTATTTATGAATAGAACTTTGTCTGCGTGTGTGTGTGTCTGAGTGTGTGTGTGTGTGTGTGTGTGTGTATCCGTTACCTATAGACTCCGAAACGGCTGAACCGATTTTCCTGAAAATTTACACAGTTGTACTATAAGCGTCTGCGAGTGTTCTTAGACATGTTTTGTGTCGAGGTACCTCCGATAAATATCGAAAATTGATAATCGAAAAAATCTGGTTATAGAAGGAGTGGTCCGATTTTAATCAAATTTGATACACTCATAGACAAAGACATAAGAAACGATATTCAGAAGTTTCAAGGTTGCAGTTCTTACAATAGTGTAGAAAATTTGATATCGATACCAGGGAATCAAAATTTGACTTACATCCATTCATTTTCTTTCAATCTACGGTTTTGCTTTCACTGGATAAAACTATTGCTTTTTAGTCTTTCGTGCCAACGTCTAAAGAGACTGAGCTCCAGAACCCTGGATTAGTTTTAAAGCTTTCATTACACCCGAGCAAAGCGGGTTATACTGCTAGTATATATATGTATATATATATAATGGATTATCTTGTTGATTTGGACGAATGAGTATCCAACAACCTCATTCAGTTTTTGCGTTTCTTCCGTATGATATTTGAAACCGATTTACTGACCTGCATACAAGTGAACATATTGTGCAACAGCGAGGATTTCGGAACGTAGCAACAGGAATATTTGCTGACGTTTTTCGCTGTTGTCTTTCGTCGCAATATATATATATATATATATATATATATATATATATATATATTCCATTTTTAAACGAGTTATTTCTCCACCCAGGTTTCTACCATGAGTGGTGTCTTTATGCGATTTTTTAAAACTGATTTTACCTTGTAACGTGGTTTTATTTGAACGTTCATATGGCATATAATCTATGAACGCGCTTTGTTTAAATTCAAACGAATTATGACGATTTCATCCCTGGTTGTATGAACCTAAGAGGTATTTCTTAGTGTGTATGCATTTAGTCATAATTTTTGTTCTTTCATTTAACAGTTCGTCTTTATTTGGGTATGTCATAATTTCTAATTTTTCTTCTTGGCACAGTCTACATATTTGTCCACCATTGTAAGGCTTAGCTGTTTTCCAGTGCTCCTCGTTATGTGTGGATCTTTTTCATATTTTGATTTCAATTTCCAATTTTGTATTGTTTTTAATTTTTCTATTTTAAATGCAGATCTATGGTTGAACCACCTGGTCTTAAAGGTGTCTTTGGTTGAGCCCAAATATATTTTGTTTTGGCCATCTGAACACACTACCCATGTTTCTACCATGAGTGAAGATACCACTCATGGTAGAAACCTCGGTAGCGAAATAAGTCGTTTAAAAATGGAAAATATTCAAAAGTTCTACAATATAATTGTATAGAATACTTTTTAATAAACATGTGTACTTGTCTAACCATATTAGGACAAAAAACTAAGTCTTAAGCTATCAATATATATATATATATATATATATATATATATATATATATATATATATATATGGTTTATGCAAACTTTGGGTCGAGTTCTTCACACCAAAACATAAAACAATGGGAAATGTCCATAGAAACATATAACTGCAAATCCTTCGTTTTTTTAATCTTTAAGTTAAAAGCAAGTTTAAGGTAGATAGCGTTTTGTTACCATGTACACTAGGTTACATTTGTTATTCGTGTACATTAGCTGCTAGTTTGCCTTTAACAACGTTTTCAGTAGTGACTAAACGAGAAGTATTCCGTTTAACAATGGCAGGATATTCATATTCTTACATACAGCTGCGCAAGTGGACTCGTGGCTGCACGGCTGTATCAGATTGCATTTGCAGACCGAAGGCATTAGAGTCACCCAACCTTTGCTGCTGTTTATATTTGCGTTACCGAGACAGTGTCCGTAGTACCACAAAATACAGCTTGGAAGGACGGAAATCCGCCCGTAAGCCTGACCACGAAGAACACATTCTACAGGATATAGGAGACTATCTAGGTATCAGCACAACACAACACAGTATGTCGTGCATCAAATAGGACCGCATTGAGGGTACTTGTAGAAGAGTTTTTGTATTGGCAGCATTTTCATTTTATCTTTTGCCCTCTTATCACTCAGCACGGAAGAACTTTTGCCGATATTTCATTGTTCAAACAGGCGATTTGATATTTATCCCTTAGTCTTCTTCAAGGAAGAGGTAGCATTTGAAAGATATGGAATAACAAGTTGTGAACATCTGCTATGCGTTGTTGTTAAGGTACAACGATAGCTTTTTAACTTATTTATAAAAACATTTCACATTGTTTTAGTGGTCGCCGGGCTTGTGGACCCGCTCCTCACCGACTGCTATCCCTTTGACTATTTCATCTGGGGACGTGATCGAGGCCAAGACCAGCAAGCACGCCCACAACACGGGCCCGCCTTGAGATGGTCGCCGCTGCCGGCGGCGGTTGCACTGAAAAATAATCTATTATGTAACTATAACTGTTGCTAAATAAACTGTCGGGTCTCTGCATATACAACTCTGTTTTTGTTTTGTTGTTTTGTTTTTATTGCCTATTTCGTTTTCTTTTGGTCAAGTGTCGATTTTTGCAACATCCCATATATATATATATATATATATATATATATATATATATATATATATATATATATTAATCGTATGACCCCGAAGAAGGCGGTAACGCCAATGATGTGCAGGGGGCTACGTAATAGTGAAAAGATTAGAAAAGAGAAAGCCGGAAACCACGTCCTAAACAGGGAACAAGGGATGAGCCTCTTAACCTGTTCAATAGACGTGGGTGGAGTGTGAACCGGGCGATATATATATATATATATATATATATATATATATATATATATATACAGAGAAAGAAAGACGTAGACAGTCAAAGAAGAGAAGAGAGATCGGGGTGATAGATTAATATTGTTTGAAATTAATTACATTTACATTGCTTAATATGGCGTGTATAGTTTTGTATATATATATATATATATATATATATATATATAAGTAAATTAACCTAGTCATCCAACAAACCTACCAAGGTTTTACCTAAACGTATCTTGAGGGAAGGTTGGAGCCAACCTTCTCTCAAGAACTGTTTAAATAAAACCTTGGTCGGTTTGTTGGCTCACTAGGTTAATTTACTTATTCTGCTCTGTTTATAGTATTGAGCGCTTTTTTGTTATTGATTACTCATCTTGGGTTTTTTCTTTGGGCTACGTACTAGTTCGGTCCAAATCGCTTTGGCTGATGTTCATCATGTGATTAGCTCTTCTTTTTTACAACCATGTTTTCCTACCGCGTATATACTCGGAGGGTTTTTCGAAACGAGTATAATGATAAGTTTGCATTTTTATATATATATATATATATATATATATATATATATATATATATATATATACAAAACTCTAAGCGTTTTAATATAAATGTGCACTAGTCTAATTTTATTGTGACCAAAAACTAATTAATTAATATATATATATATATATATATATATATATATATATATATATATATTAATAATAATAATTCTATCCACAAAAATCACTTCATAATGGTTTCTAAAAGCAGGAAGTATTCAGTCATCTGACAATTTATATCTTGACTTTCATCAGAAACTGTTTAAATTATACCAAATATGTGACATGATGTATATTTTACTTTGCTCTCTTCCAGAAACTCTAGGGTAGTAAGCTAGACCAGCAGATGAGAGTAATCGGATACGAATGGCCTGTTATGCTATAGCAATATTAGTTACATATAATTTGTACTTTATTCTTATACAAACTTGAAATTATTATACTGACTATAAGATAGGATTCAAACGGTAGTTCAAATTGTTTTTAAATGAAATTTAATGAGATTATTTCGATTTGCGTACAGAGTTTTATTCGATCACATATATGCCAATTCCCTCCACAACATTCCGTAATCTTTGAGGCAGACTCATAATTTCTTCTTCCCAGAACATGATATTATTTTGGGTGATAAACTAGTTTGATTTTTTTTTACAGGTCTGTACTGAATTAAAGTCCTTCTCATTAAGAGAATTTTCAGGGATCCAAGTAATTGGTCGGGGAAATAGCAGGTGAGTACGGTGGCTAGAGCACCCTATTACATTTAATCTGTACTAATCGCTATTACGTCCATAACGATGTTGTCCCAATGAAAGACGACGACGGCTATATGACTGGTCAATTTAAGGTTCTTTTCATCGATTCTTGATTTTAAATACGCCACCTTGAAAATTACATGTCTGAATTCAACATCTGATTTTGCAGAAGGAGCTTTTTATACACACTACCCTTCCAATCCCAACAGATACACTGTATAAACATTTTTGGGTGTAGAGCAGTTTTCATTATATTTTTTGCTTCATATTGTTGTAAACAATCTATTTTTCATTGCCTGTGATCGTTCTTTTCTAAATATGAGTTGTTTTAATTGATTGATTGATTGAGCTTAGTATCGCAGATGCAAATGCAATTCATTAAATCGTTTTACTATTAAATCTTGAGGTACTCTGACATCATAGCGATTCGTATATTCAGGTGTTTACAAATGCTTCCCAACGCTAGCATGACATGTGTAGAGTACAACTGTAACACTGTGTAACCTGGATTATTTTAACCAGTGTTTTGAATTAGTCGCTATCAATGGCTGAAACTAGAAAACCACTTATGCACTGTATTCACAGCTATGGTTCCACCCCCATAAAGAGTTTATATCTTGTTTCGCTGTTTGTACAGCAAAATTAATAATATAAAAATACTTTTCATTTTTTCGAGGTTCAATTTTAATAGAAATGCATTTGAAATTCATAATCCATACTTATAGAAAAATGCAGAGAAATATCAGCTTTACATTGATAACAGCCTTTAATTGGTCCAAATGGGAACAGTAATTGTTTGAATTCACAGTCTGACTTCACTGAAAGGGCTCCTAAAACACAACACGCTTCTATTCTCACAAGATACACAGTATTAGTTTCTTCGGGTGCAGACCGAGAAAATAGTGAAATGCTAGCAAAGCTTCATCTTATTCCACAATAAGGATTGTTTAATGGAGAATAATTAATAAGAAATAAGGCTGTGTAATCGTTTTTAAGTTCTGTCAAGGCTGGAGAGTGGGAAATGCTTGACCCCAGCCTAAACATATAGGCAATGCCCAATACTTGGTTTGATCTTAATGATGTCGCATGGCACCAAGAATTAGGTTTTTCCTGAAGCGTTACAGAGAACCGATAATTATTCCGGCATCTTTTGTGATGACACTAATATACACGTTTGTACCCAGTGGGCGTTCAAGGCAAGGCTCATCTTTGAGTTTATGACTTCCAATCAGGTTTAGTGCTGGTTTAGTTATCTATGTTCACATCACGTTGAAACACAGGTATTCGTACGATCAACCAGGTTAGATGTATGACTACTTGGGAATTCATGGTGCTGTAAACTTTAAAGTGCCGGTGGTACAATGGATAGGAACTTTTCATCAGCGGACCGTGTTCTAATCCACGATGAATTTCATTTCTACAACAATATAGATTATGAATTCCAAACGCTTTTCTATTAAAATTGAACCTCGAGAAAAATGAAATGCATTTTCATTTTATGTTTCTTGTTGTACAAACAGCAAAACAAGATATATGCTGTTTATGGGGGTAGAACCATAGCCGTGATTATGGTTCATAAGTGGTTTCTAGTTTCAGAAGTGAAATGTTTTTTATCTAGGAGATTGAAAATATTCTGTCAAATCTCCAGTTATTGATAGCGACTAATTCAAAACACTGGTTAAAATAATCCAGATCACACAACGTTACAGTGGTACTCTACATATCTCATGTTAGCCTTGTAAAACACCTGTAAACACCTGGATACACGAATCGCTTTGATGTCTGGGTGCCTCAAGATTTAATAAAAAAGAAGATTTAATGAATTACATTTGCATCTGCAATACTAAGCTCAATCAACCAAAACAACTTATATTTCGTACAACACCACAAATTGTTACAAAACCAAATTAATAATAAAAACAGGTAGATTACGCGCTACTTCCCTCTGTTCTCCGTTCTTACAGTATACCCTGTGAGTGTCAAATTTTCTTAGCCCTAATGTCTTTTTTTGATAAAAAGTACAAGTGACCATCTTGCTTTAATTTTCTGTTAAACTTCGCTGTTGCTCACTTGGCTAGTCCATGTTATTCACAGCATCGTTCTGTAAATCAACACTTTCATTACCTCAAGTCTTTGTCTACGAGAAGATTTTCCAGCATTCACTGCCGTATCGGAAAAATAATATTGTATAACACTCCAGTACTATTTTCCTTGTTTCTAACGATTCTAATACTTTACTTAGCTTTTGGTAGACATATTTAGATATATTAATATGCATTTGAATTTCGGTACATGTCACAATTTAGAAAGTATTTCTAGGGCTGATATTTTGTTACAAATGAAAGCTGTCTTAAGAAAAGAAAATTGTTGATGCATATTGGGTGAGGTGCGTAGTATAAAGATCACGCCAAAAATTATGAGAATCTAAGAAACGTAGCCTTTTTATTAAATATGTACTGTTTTTCTTAAAGTTCTCTTTCATTTCTGATTATTTTCAGACCTAAATGTACGATGTAATATTAATTATTATCGACAGTGCCAGTAGGAATTTCATGAAACAAGTTCATTTTGGCGATATTTTCGCGACACCAACGAGGTTTTATGGATATAAGGGCGTTGTCTATAGAACAGCTGTAAGACATAATTGTACCCTTACATTAAAACAATCAATTACTTCCCGTTTCAATTCACTCATTATTGCGTTTGTCAAAATAAACTCTAATAAAAATTTCATGTCTAGTTTGTATGTAAATAAAATCTTACATAAGAATGAAATGTATATTGGCGTTACAATATATATATATATATATATATATATATATATATATATATATATATATGTATAGCCAAATCGTAGCACCAACTATGCATGTATAATATATATATATATAAAATGTTTATGCTCTATGAGATGGATAGATAGATTGCTACGCCTTCATATATGTGTATAAGCATGTATGTGTAAATATTCAGATATAAATAAAATAAAAAAAACAAATAAGACTAAAGGCAAAACATTTCTTTATTAACAGCTTTTTCTCCTCTGATGTAAGGATTTTATTTTGTTACAAAATAAAAGCCTGACATTAATCATGGGGAAGTCCCACAGATGATGATTGGTAAAGAAAAGTTCTCTTTCTGTCATTATATATATATATATATATATATATATATATATATATATATATATATATATATAGTCATCCGATCTGTTTCACTGTATCACAGCTCATCAGTACGGTTAGATAGCCGATTGCTTTTTACCCAGGAATGAAACCCGACCGAATTGGCGTCAGTCGTCGATTCTACCTCTGAGTTATTTAGCGCTCGCTAGAAGGAGGCAGACTTTTTGCGTGTATATTATCATTATATACGCCCAATAGCTGTGTATACACTGCTTATATACGACACGTTAAAATTTCCCTTCCGCTGATTCTATGTGCCTATGGATTAATGAGTAGCGACTCTGCCTGACACCAAAAGGGTAGAGTTTCGATCCCGGCCAGAAGCTAGTGGATGTGTCTAGCCACACTGATGTACTGTGATACTGTTAAACAGGCTTGTATGTGGATGACTAATATATATATATATATATATATATATATATATATATATATATATCCGTTGCTGAAAAACTGGGAATTCCTCGTGGAAATGGTTATCCAACGGATTAAACATCGAAATCTTTGTTATATATATATATATATATATATATATATAACGGCAAAAGAGAAGGTAAAGAGAAACAACAGTTTAACATTTCCGAGTTCTCCGGAATTTACTTTGTTTTTATAAAAGTGTTCAATACAAAAATATTGTAGAGCAGAATATAATCATCTAATTAAATTTGTATTTTAATAAAAATTACATTGTGACACTGAAATTTCTATATTTCAAGATTTCTACCTCGTCATCACACAATATTAGATCATTGTTGTGAAAATTATTTTCATTTAAATAAAACAAACAAAACGTTTGTTATTTATAAATATGGAAAGACATAACAATTCATGTGTGTGTTCTATTTAACTAATCACTTTAAATTTGGAAACATGTTTATATTTTTGGGGAATGCATGATTTTTTCTTTCAATCTTAACAGCCAACGTGTCAACTTATTTTAAAACCCCTGCCCTGACCTTATTTCCGCTAATGTATCCATTACTGTTACAAAATCTTTTCTTTTAGTTTTATCTATATCTTACTCTATTCAAAAACAAAACAAAAGAAAAGAGATGATGAGAGAAAGAGAAAAAGAAAATATTTTTATTTTTTATCTAACTTAAAGGAATCTTAGATTATAATATATTATTTTTATTTCGATTCATAATGCATTTTATTCTAATTTTTCAAAACTGTTAATTTATAAAAATATTTTTAATACCCAATTTTTGTTAACTTTATTTTATTCTTTTTATATAAAATCTATTATATTATTGTTATATTCTAATACAATTCTTTATATCATAATACAATATTTTAAATATCTATTTAATTATTAAAAAAATTAAATATCAATTTAATTATTGTAATATTCATATAATTATTATTTTTATAAAAAAATTATTAGATATATGCAAGTTAATAAACATTTTTATTTAATTATCATTTTCACAACAATGATCTAATATTGCCTGATGACGAGGCAGAAATCTCGAAAGAGAAATTTTTGTGTCACAATGTAATTTTATTTAAAAACAAATTTAACTATATATATATATATATATATATATATATATATATATATAGTATTGTGATGATAATTAGTGCCAAATTTATGTGTATTTTTCAGTAGTTTACTCGAAGAAAGGTATTTTAGGCTAGCCGATTTTTTTCATAAAGTGCTTGATAGAGCGTTAACAGAACTAATGTGGATAAGTTTGTCACTTTGCTGAGTAGTGGTATTTCAGTCATGCCGACTTCGAAGTTTCGTAAAGCATTTTTTGTAATACCTTCAGTCTTCAGGATCATTTGCTTTTTTCACCATACACATACAAAAAATTCCACACGCGTATACACACGAACACAAGCATTTAATAATAACTTTTAAAGTTTTTACAAGGTAAAAAGGTCAACTTCACAGCAGTAATTAACCGTTAGCCCACAATGGCAAAAAGTGGTCAAGTCAATAAAAAAATTTGGTAGCCATATACTTAAGCACGCTCAAAAGGTCAAATTAACCACCAGCAAATCCTACACCACTTAAGAAACAAAATTCATCAAGCAAAATAATTGCACATAAAAATATCAATTTGAACCAAACTTCATATAAATAACAAAGAAATTGGGAAACAATAATGAAAAATCAAACTACTCTGAAGAGAGAAAGCATTACAAAAATGCATTCATGTAACTTTGAAGTCGGCTTGGCTGCATTAACATGGCATAAACTTCTCCATATTAACTATATATATATATATATATATATATATATATATATAGTAAGAGAGTTTTCTCAACTCATGAGGGTCAAGATGTTTTTATCTAAGTAGACGTTCTACATCAATCAAATATAAGCCTTATATGTGAATTTGTGTGCAATCAATAAATATAATGTTCACAGTACTTATTTAACTTACCTGGGACCGACAAAATATTTCTTACTGTTGCCGTTTATCAGTGTTCACTAAGGATAATGTACTATGTTACAAACGTTTCATATAACCCTGATAAGTTACAGTTTTACTCGGTCACAGAATTCCTGCGAACATTTTATTTATAGATAGTAATTATTATTAGAGCGCTTGTTATCAACTGAGTACTTATCGTGACGGAATCTTCTCATCCTTTCATAAGTGAATTACATAATTTTACGTATATCAATAGGTGTATTATTATTCTTATTATTATGTCATTTTTCATTATAAATCGATTTCTGCTTGGTCGCACTACCTACCAAGTCTGCAGGAAGACCTAAGGCAGGTCGTGGTGTGTTGTTATGGCTCCATTTCATGTTTTTCATATCTCTGTAACATCCCTAACGTTACATAGACAATGTTCTCCTTAGTGTGTTGGCTGTACTTAACAAAACAATTTTGTATATCACTTAAGCTGGGGTTTACAGGGATTTTTTAATGTGTTTTTTTTTTTTGTTCCATTTTTTTATCATTTCAAGTGCACCCACTATCACTGGTACGATACTGTTTTTTTCAATTTCCACATTTTTCTCTATTACAGTTTCCAGGTCTTTATATTTTTACAGTTTTTTGAATTCCTTGGTTGCCATGTTACAATCCGCTGGAGAAGCCATATCAATTAATAAGCAAGTTTTTCGTTTTGGTTTTTAACAATAATGTCTGGACTATTTGCTTCAACTTTTCTGTCTGTATAGATGGTGTAATCCCATAGAATGGTGACATCTTTTATTTCTTTATCTGGCCCTGCATGAGTGGTTGTTTACATATTTTCCATAGTGTTTGCACATTGTCCAGTGTAAATATTGCCCTACTCTATCATAACGATTTTTATATTCATTTAGAGCAAGTACAGAACATTCTGAGATTAGATGGTCTATTGTTTCTTGGCATTTATCACATTTTGGATCCACATTATTATGTATAATATTTGCCTGAAAGTTCCTAATGAAAAGACGTCGGTCTTGCACAGCAAGAATAAGGGCTTCAGTCTCAGACTTTAATCCAGATGCACCTAACCATCGATGAGTATTAACTTTGTCAACATTATTATTATTATTATTATTATTATTATTATTATTATTGTGTTGCAAATTGATGTAATCAGTGAAATTTCAGTTCTTGAGACTTGGTGGCCCTAAGACTCCTCACAACTAAATAACTTCTAGAACAATCCGTGAAGAATAAAATTTGGCAGATTTCTGGAGCTTAATCTTAATTCCTTCATCGCTCTCTCAGTTTTCTAGTCAGTTTTTTTCAGGCGCACTCATTACTCCAAGACTTACTTTAACAGAAAATTAGCTAAAGAAATTGCCCAAGTAGAATGGAATCATTGATTTGTTCAGCAATGTAGCCTGAGAGGATAGACCTAATCTTTTTAAACAGCATTAATAATGCACTTTCCAATAGAAACTCGAAACACTTCAGGATAAAAAAATTCCTTGGAAGAACAGATATAATCGCACGTGAAATGTAGCAAACGTCTATTATAACTTTCCATGAAGATAGTCAATTTTCATACGCAATTGTGACTCTATCTAAAAATATAAATTAAACTTATTTGATTTGCTTACATCATATCTCATTTTGCTTTCTTCTACTTTTTGGGAGAGAGTTTGAAATATAATAGTTATTTTATTTCTAATATTTATTTTTGTTTTTAGTTTGATTTTTGTCACGGGAATCTTTGATAAATTGGAACATCATATCTCATTTTGCTTTCTTAATTTTTGGGAGTGAGTTTCAAATATAATATTTATTTTATTTCTAATATTTATTTTTGTTTTTAGTTTGAATTTTGTCACGGGAATCTTTGGTAAATTGGAAGAGCTGAAAAAACAAAACTGGCTGCTGCTCTTGAAAAGGACCCCCAATCAATGGTTAACCTGGACAGGAAATGACGTAACTTTTCACACCTCCAAAACAAAATTTAACCGCCACAGAGAAAGCTTTCTGTCTAAAAAGAGCATGGCTGACGATAGGCTCAAGGTTCTTGTCAAAGTCCAAAGAAGGATCAGCAGTATATTCAATTTTGACTTAGCATCTTGACTTCATACAATTTTCTTCATACACATAAATCTATTTTCTCTTAATGTTCTGATCTCGTAAGATGGTATTAAATTTACACGCCAAAATGGCCTTCTGATTTGAGAAAATTTGAATTTCCATATGTAATAAATATTAGCTCAGTAAATAAATAAATTTAATTACATTGAGCCTTTTGGCTAAATCAGTGTTAATACTTAATATTAATAGGATCACTTGGGGATTTCCTTCAAAAACATTTTCGGATTTATGGCCAATATATATATATATATATATATATATATATACATAATCCATTTTTAAACGAGTTATTTCTTCACCCAGGTTTCTACCATGAGTTGTGTGTTCAGGCGATTTTTAATAACTGATTTTACCTTTCACCGTTTTTCTTTTTTAGAACGCTCTTGTAACGGTGTTTCATTTGAACGTGCACGTGACAGAGAATTTATGAATGCGCATTGTTTACATTCAAACGAATTATGAATTATGACGTTTCCATCCATGCTTGTATGAACCTAAGAGGTATTTCTTACTGTGTATGCATTTAGTCATAATTTCTGTTCTTTCATTTAACAGATCGTCTTTATTTGGGTATATCATAATTTCTAATTTCTCTTCTTCAGTCTACATATTTGTCCACCGTTGTAAGGCTTGGCTGTTTTTACAGTGCTCCACGTTATGTGTGAATATTTTTCATATTTTGATTTCAATTTCCAGACGTGGTTAGCCAATTTTGTATTATTTTTTAATTTTTCTATTTTAGATGTAGATCTGTTATTGAACCACCTGGTCTTAAAGGTGTCTTTGGTTGAGCCCAAATATATTTTGTTTTGGCCATCTGGGTCATGTACCTCTGTCTTATAAATTATTTCTTTTGTGTTGCAGTGAACTTGAAGTTGATATTTATTTTTGTCTATGCATTTGCATTCTTTGTTGGTGGTTTTGTTTTGTACGATGCTATTTAAGTTTCTGGCGTTTTGTTTTTTATGAAACTATCTAAATTATTAGTGCAACTATAACTTAGTTTGATTGTGTTTCTGTTGAAAATTTTGTTTAATTCTGAGTCTTTTAGAAAATGCTTATCTATTGGTTTAAAAAATATTTGTCCTAGTTTGGTCTTTATTTCTAAATTAAATGGTAGGTTGAACCAGATAAAGTTTTGTTTTCTATTGTTGTTTTAGATTTGTCTGTTTGGTTGAGAATTATATTGTAAAATGTTTTTATGCCCAGAATTTCTTATTGAATCCTCACATATATTTTTTTTCATCAAATATTGATTTGTTTGACGAATTATTAAATAGTCTGTGTTTTATGCCTTTGTAAATGTGTTTAATTATATTATTTGAATAATTGGAGTTTGTATTTATGTATGATAACTTAGTGTTTGTTTTCATGTCTGACGAGACATTTCCAGTTTGTAAATTAAGTTCTACATCTAAATATTGTGCCACTTTATTATTTTTGTCCAGTGTAATGTCAAAATCTAGTTCTTTGAATAATTTAAAAAGCTGTTTCCTTATTTTATCATTCATTCTTTTGTTGTCTGGTGCTATTATTAATCGGTCTTCTCTATATAATCCGTGGTTGTGTATATATATATATATATATATATATATATATATATATATATATAGTTTTAGTGCAAGAAATTAAGCACGAATTTATCTAGTCTGTCAAAGTGACAAATTCTTTGCACTAAAATTATCAACACTCTATCTCTACCTTTATATCGAGCATTTTACGATAAGTAACCTACTTGCCAAAATACTTTTCATCAGTAAAACAACCGAAAAACAAAAGTCTCGGTGCCCTAAACTATCAACACTATATATATATATATATATATATATATATATATATATTGTGCATTTGGGCAACCTCCATTTTATGCAGGTTTTAGTATGACAGCCAACAAGGAAAGTAATACAAAAACATTTCGAAACAAATACCTTGTCTGTCACATTTTATTGCACACACGCACACATACACACACACATATATTTAACAGAGAGTTTTATACAGAACGTTTTTCTTTCAGTTCTGTAACGTCATTAAATGTTTTTTGTTTGCTTGTTTTATTTTTTGTATAAAAATGATATCAATTTCTTCTTCATGTTCCGTGTCCCTTCAGGACGTAAGCGATCATGGACTTCCACTTTGCTCTATCGTTTGTTGCTCTCAATATTTTTCCTCTTGATGTCTCTCCCAAATCCAACTCTACCATCCATTTGCTCAGGCCTATCACGTATGCTTCGCGCTGGTTTCCCCTGTCTCTCTTTCCTGCTATCCATCCTGTGAGTATTAAATTCTCCAGGCTCTCCTTCCTCATTACGTGTCCTAGGAACCACATATGTCTCTTCCTGGTGTTAAATATGAGTTTTTTTTTCTCGTTTAGATCCACTCCAACACCTCATCCTTGTTCACATGCTCAGTCCATTTTTCTACAAAACAATATTTCTGCTGCCTCAAGCCTCTCCCTCATTCTTGATGTTGTTGTCCAACATTCACTTTCAGAGAGAAGGACATATATCATATAGCAATTCAGCACTCTTTTCTTTGTTTCCAATGAGATTTTCTTGTCTCTCAGTACTCTGGTTATATTTTTAAATGCGTCGTTGGTCATGCCAATGCGTGTTTCGATCTCAATGTCGCACTTTCCATCCTCTGTCAGCATGCTTCCAAGGCATTTAAATTTCTTAATTTTTTTTATTTGTTTTTTTTTTTTCGTTTCTCCGACCTATACTTGGCATTTTAGGTTTTTATCTTACGTAAATATAGGGTCTGATTAAGTTATTAAATATTTTGCTTTTAAATAGGTCACATTGAAGTTAAAGATACACCCTCTGGTAGGATTCGAACATGCATCTTTATGCGGAAAAAAAACATCGTTAGATCCGAGATGATTTAGACTGATTGGGCAATGAAGAGTTTAGCGATCAAGCAAAGCCTAATAGTGCCTTATAAATTTCTTTCCTTGATTCCTGAAACATTAATATCTGCTGATTTCGTATCCGAAAGTAAGCAAAGTAATTTCTAAAGTAACAAAGGATTATTCATTTATTAATCAGACAGATTTTATCACTTTTAAAGTTATTTTTAATGGGTAGCCATTTTTGAATAGATGCTCAGTCCATTTATTAAACATCATTTTTATTTGTTTTCGTCTCTCGGTCTGAATAACTTAGAAAGCTTATTAAAAGGCACATATTTTTTTTCTCGAGATGATAAAGACTAAGGGACCTAAAAGATTGCCCATAGCGTCACCATCAGTCTGGTTATAAATATAATCTAGATTTTCATTAAATAAAACATATGTTATGCAATCAAATAAATTATTTTTCTTTTGTTTTAGAATAGTAAAGTTGATTTCTATATTACCGGAAATGGTTGATGAATTTTGTTTTTCTTTAAAATAAATGAAACAATCAATATGATTGTTTCATTGGCGGAAACATTAGTGATGAAGTTATCAGTATCTAATGATACTAATGTTTCATTAGTGATAAAGTTATCAGTATCTAATGATACTAATGTTTCATTAGTGATAAAGTTATCAGTATCTAATGATACTAATGTTTCATTAGTGATAAAGTTATCAGTATCTAATGATACTAATGTTTCATTAGTGATAAAGTTATCAGTATCTAATGATACTAATGTTTCATTAGTGATAAAGTTATCAGTATCTAATGATACTAATGTTTCATTAGTGATAAAGTTATCAGTATCTAATGATACTAATGTTTCATTCTGTGAACTATGAAGTGGATGGTTTGTAAGTAGTCATTAATAAATTTAATACTTTTCTCGGAAGATATGTTATGATTAACTGGATTCAAGTTTTAGCTAACTGGTATATAGGTGTGGTAACTGGTGATATAATATGCATTTATGTATACATAAACACACTCATATGCATACACGCATACAAACTCCTACATTCACACACACGTACACATATGTTTTCCCTATATTAAACTGCTCTAAAGACTTCTGATTTCGTGAAATTGTATCTTACAGCGATCTGCTAAGGGTAGCTTAAATGTGGCACAAGGCTTAGTGTGGCGTAACAAGTGATGGTCGAGAAAAGCTTCCTAACCATTACGCTGAGTGTTCCACACTTTATACATATATATGTATGACGACACTATATATATATATATATATATATATATATATATATATGTATGTATGTTTCTACAGGCAGATCGAAACACTACTTATTAATTTTGAAAGCTTTATGCTTAAAATTATTTTAGCCAGTACTGTGCAAGTGGGAGAATTTTTTAAGGTCCTTGCATTTATTCGGAGAGAATGTGAGTTTTATTTTTTCCTTTTTATGCTCCACTGAATCATTTTTTCTTTATTTACGGATTTTAATCGTAAATTTATTCATCTATTTATTTCTTTATTTTATGTATTTACAATATTCGTAATTTTAAACGTGTTCCAGTATATCTCTCATAATTCTTTCCGTCAATCCGACATAATTAAGGTTGCCAATGAATGGACACTGATGAAGCCTTGGCCGAAAGGCAGCCTCGATCCAGATACTTAAAAATACACAAAAAAAATAATCACGAAATTATTTTTATTTAAATCCATATAATCATCGCCCGGTTCACACTCCACCCATGTCTATTGAACAGGTTAAGAGGCTCATCCTTTGTTCCCTGTTTAGGATGTGGTTTTCGGCTTTCTCTTTTCCAATCTTCTCACTTTGTTTTTTTTTAATTGGAGTAGATAGACTACACTATCGCCCAGTTCACACTCCACCCATGTCTATTGAACAGGTTATTAGGCTCATCCCTTGTTCCCTGTTTAGGATTTGGTTTCCGGCTTTATCTTTTCCAATCTTCTCACTTTGTTTTTGTTTTTCAATTGGAGTAGATAGATCTATCTATCGCCAAGTTTACACTCCACCCATGTCTATTGAACAGATTAAGAGGCTCATAATTGTTCCCTGTTTAGGATGTGGTTTCCGGCTTTCTCTTTTCCGATCTTTTCACTATTACGTAGCCCCCTGCACATCAGTGGCGTTTCCGCCTTGCTCGGGGTGATACGATTTAAAAAAAAAAAGAAATACGTTTTGCTAGTCTCTTTGGTTTCCCAAAACAAACGATCTTTACTCTTATGTATTTGATTTAAAATCAACATCAAAGTCTCCCATGTAGATATAGATAGAGCAAACAAAAATATACTCAAACAGGCGGAAAGAAACTCACTTATGCCTGGATATTCAACGTGATAAGCTAATGTAATTTAATTTGATTTAAGATTCCCGCTTATTCTAAGTTATCGCAAGGCAATTGCGTAAAAACAGTTTTGTTTTTCTTTCATTTTAACATGAGGCAGCCAAAGATAGCTAAGCTCTCGGCGAAACATCATATATATATATATATATATATATATATATATATATATATATATAAAAGAGTGAACATTGAAGTCAACACTCAAGGGCGACAGACTGTTTCATGCTAAGCGCAATCATGATGATTGCACTTAGCATGAAACAGTCTGCTGCCCCTGAGTGTTGACTTCAATGCTCACTCTTTTATATTTACATACGCTCTATCTCTGATATTGAACACTTTATTCTCTAAATATTGCACGCCTTAAAACTATATTTATTCATATATATATATATATATATATATATATATATATATATATATTGAGCATTATCTCTTTCTTCGACTGTACTTTAAATTCCTTTCTCCCTTGTGCTTGTCATCCACCTTCGAAGCCAATTTCTTACGTCGACTCTGATACAGTCTGGTCCTTTTTTATCGTAAGATTAACGGCGTCGGTGAAGGCGGAAAATAGACCCCATCATAATCTAATCTGACATTCAGTGATTTTGTCTCAGCTCGCTTCTATCACCTTCCGTGACGACTCAACATCTGTTCCTAACCCCACGTCATTCCTGCTTTTTATCTTACCAATGTGGTAGACCTTTCCCAGTCTTCAGGCAATGACCTGTCATGTCTCTCGTCCCGTTTACACAATCCCTTTCTTTCCAGCCTGCTTCATTACAAGTGATGTTGCTAACGTGACACTCCTGCAAGATGTTCAGAAAAGACCACATCTCAACTGTTAAAGAGTTGACATTTGTCCACTGTGGTTATCTCGAATATTCATTGGACAGGATTGTCTGGCAAGAAATCTAAAAAGGAGTTTTCTGAAAATAGCCTACATAGAATATTTCTTTTACAGAGCGCACACACACATACACACACACACACGCACAAGCACATAAATACACGCATATATATGGGCTATGTGCGTTGTAATGATATCGGCTCGGCTCGGAATGAGGGAGCCAAATTCGAATTTCAGTCGAATTCATTGCATTCACTTACGCACACATACTCTTGAGAAAGGCATTAATATATTTCTTCTCCAACCAACTATGGGTTAAAGAACAGTACAGATTGTGTTCCCTAGCTTTGAATGGCGACCTGTCTAACTCAGGAAGAAACGGCAGCCTACTGCGGGTAATCTGCATACTCAGTCATGGATCGAAAGAGACATGATCACCCAAGCGTTTATCACATTTGGCAATTAACTAACTGATATGTATATGTCTTATTATTATTATTATTATTATTATTATTATTATTATTATTCATGAATTGGATGATAGAATAGTTTTTACATATTTCTTTTTTAATATTTAGATTTTATGTAGTAACACAGTAACAATCTTCGAGAGTGAGTTACACGAATTTCGCATGAATCACTGACGAAGGATGCTTGAGTGACAGAAACGTTTGTGATTTTCAAATATTTTTATTGTCTTCTGCATGTATCATGAACAAAGAACACACACGCACATACACACACACACACACACACACACACACACACACACACATATATATATAATATATATATATATATATATATATATGCAATTTGTTATATATATTATATTATTTATAGATTATATATGCGTGGTACTTATTTAAAAGCGCTCAATATCAGTGATAGAGCAGACATATTCAAATAGATAGGTGTGAGATTATATATATATATATATATATATATATATATATATATATATATATATATATATTGTGATAATGTTGAGCGACAAACCTGTTGTCTTTTCAGTGATTTTACTGATAAAATGAATTTTAGCAGGCTTGTTTTTTTATTGGAAACTGCTCGATATCGGTGACAAGATAGAGCGTTGATAAATACTAACAAAGAGTTCGTCTATTTAAGCAAATTCAGGGGCATAAATTGGCTTAGTTAAAGAGACATACATTTTGTACTTTGAATATATATATATATATATATATATAATAGGAACAAATAAGTAAAGTTTATAAATTTACGGTGTTTCACATTTATTTAAGTTTTATCGGAAATTAAATATGGAAGAGAAGAAATCTGGTATTTTTTATTTATAAGTTGCTTGTTTTCATTCGTTAAATAGCGTTTGTATGTATTTTTATTGTCAGATAGCGTTCGTGTATATAATACTTGTTTATCATGTTTCTAGCATGACCCTGCTGGATTTCATTAATAATGTGAAGGCATGTGTGTGTCTAGTGGTCATTTTATTTTCGTCTGGTAAAGTCCATATTTTGATTAGGGAATATTTTGCATAGGAGTGAAAAACTTAGACTTCAGCGGCTTGGCTTATGGCTAGAATATTTCATTTATTATATTCTTCCAATTTTCGCATAAGAAATTCTGGATATACTGTCCGAAATTTATATTTGCTCTCTTGTCTTTGTTAAAGTACTTTCGCCCTTTTCGCTCATTACCGAGGACTATGCGTTGCCAATGTGATAATAAAGAATACGTTGACTATATCCTGGTATTTTACAGAGAGCTGAAAGTTTGAAACAGACCACAGTGTTGCAGTATCTGATTCGAAAAGTGAAAAAATACAACAAACATAATTTGTTTGTGTATTATAGTAAAATAACTGTATGCTATATATCTGTGTATGTGAGTTTGTGTGTGTGTGTTCTCCTAGTTTGCACCTGAATCTAGCTAGAGTTGAAATTTATGGCTCACCCACCGTGATCCCTGAAGTCGCGCTTGGGTTTCCCGGATTAATAAACCCCGGAATATGACGGACGTAGCTTTCCTCACCTGCATGAAGACATAAACTTCTCTCATCACCGAACAATATATCGTGCCACTAAAATGGTTAAGTAAAAATCGTTCACTACGCCACTTGAGACGTTTATGAAAGATAGCGTAAATAGAAAATGGGTAAGGATATGTACGTATATAGTTCTGCTACAAGTTAGCCATTCTCAAATGTTTATATCGACAATCCTGTGTAGCCATATTTCCTCTGATCTCTGTTGTGGACGGCGTGTATTGTACTGTCTTTGTACTATTTGGCCGTCCAGGACCTGGTCTACTTTTGTAGGAATGTTTATTTTTACCACTGATGCCAACATTGAATCACCACTAAATCATTTACAGAAATTCTTCTAACTGCCCATTCATCCTCTGCAAATCAATCTTCTCTCAAACAACTCTCACTGTGCACTTCATTTCATTTGACTCTTTCACTATCACTGTCTAAACCTCATTCACAGACGGTGTACTAATACGTTAAAAGATGACCAAAGTCTTTGAAATTATATCAGAAAATTATCTACCTGCTGAGATATCCATACTTTGCCCATTACAACCTCGGCATGGTCTTTCAGGTAATTTATAATTATATTTATTTTTTCCATCAGTATATAAATATATATATATATATATATATATATATATATATATCCTGACCAAAAGCAAGTGGATATCTAGCCACGCCGATGAGCTGTGATACAGTAAAACAGGCTTGTATATGGATATATTATGCTCTCATTACGATTGAGCTCTTTAGAGAGAAAAATTCTAAATAAAACATTTACCACTTCCGCGATTTATGCATTCCTCTTCAGCAATGAATTGAGTTCTTTTGATGACTGGCGTGTGTATACACCGCTTATATATAACACAGTAAATTTTCCCTATGGTTTAGAGGTTAGCGAATCCGACTGACATCAAATCGGTTGAGTTTCGATCCCGGCCAGAAGTAAGTGGATGTTAAGACACATTAATGAGCAGTGACACAGCAAAACAGGCTTGTATGTGGATGACGAATATATATATATATATTGTTGATAGGATAATAAACAGTAACGTTATGTATTATTCAACTCTATCGCTTTTCCATGTAAAATTTTCAGATGAGCTCCACCATTTAGTTCCCGACCTTTACAGCTTGGACTCGCTATGCTACGTCCATAAAATTCAATCAGTAAAATTTCCCTTTGTAAGAAAGAAGTTTTATTTAGTTTTTCTTCCCGAGAACTGCTACTGTGTGAAACAAAATCTTGCATGTATATTTTCCTTATCATTACAATCTTAAACTGTTTAAATCAGATCAGTCACAACTATCAATCTTACGAGTTTCTTCCAACCGCTCATACATTCATATTGAGTAAACCTCTACCATGATTAGCTCTTTAACCATATATCTTTCGAACTTTAGTATTTTAAAAATCTAAATTTCTGTAGATGATTCTATGATTGACTAGCATTATAACCCGGCATTGCTTTGGTGTAATGAAAGCTTTAAAACTAATCCATGGTCCTGGAGCTCACACTTTTTGGACGTTGGTACGAAAGACTAAAAAGCAATAGTTGTTTCCAGTGAAAGCAAAACCGTAGATGAAAGAAAATGAATGGATGTAAGTCAAATTTTCATTTCCTGGTATCGATATCAAGTAAGTGTTTTTCGTGGTAAACTGAACTTTGAAGGCAAAATAAGTCCTCTGAGTAAATGCTATCATGGCTGAGACTAAGAACTACAATTATACCTACTCAGAGCCAAACCCGAAGCAAAAAATAAAATAAAAGGGCTGAAAAAATACAGACATACAGGCAGATAAACAGACACACATACAAACATCTTGCATTTATATATACATATCAATTTTCTGCACTATTGTAAGAATTGCAACGTTGAAACTTCTGAATATAGTTTCTTATGTCTTTGTGTATGAGTGTATCAAATTTGATTAAAATCGGACCACTCCTTCTATAACCCGATTTTTTCGATTATCAATTTTCGATATTTATCGGGGGTACCTCGACACAAAACTTAGCTAAGAACACTCGCAGATGCTTATATTTCAACTGTGAAAATTTTCAAGAAAATCGGTTCATCCGTTTCGGAGTCTATAGTAGCGGACACACACACACAGACATATAGTTAGAAGTATAGTTAATTTAGATATAATTCTCTCTGACTGTGTACATTTAATATTGTTTTCTATGTCTAAATTACGATACATTTTTCTAGTTTTTCTAAAATGCTTTTTTCATTTCTGTAGTGTAATTTCATAATGTACTTGCTAAGTAAATCGTCATGCAAGGTGTAACTTCAGCTCATACATTATCTAGCAACATAGACAGTGAAGACAAGATGCCCAAGTACTTGATATTTAGATTCTCAAGCATCGAATGTCTTAGAAATACAGTTAATAAAAGATGTAGATAAAGAATTCTTCAGCACCTTTTTTCTTGCGTGTACGTATTATTCTAAACAAGAATTTTTTTTTTACATCAAAATACCAAATGAAAGAATGGGCGTATCTCCTAGACGAGACCTGATACTTACACGCTATCACGTCAAATACACTTGCAGTATAGCACTTCCAAATCAAGAGTTGGAACCTGTTTGGAATTCAAGTCATTTCTGAGACTCGTTAACCGAATTTAATTAAGAATTTTACTGAGATAAAAATTTTGGTAAAATATAATAAGGAAGTTATAATCTTAGTCTAAGAACTTACCTATATGGTAGAACACGCACAAGACAGGAAATTAGTGGAACGGCCAAATATCTGTATATGACTGATTCTTGTTTCTTTTGTCCTGACAATGATGGCTTTATCGAAGGAGAAGGGCGAATCCATTAAATTTCTATAGAGATGAAATCAAACATTATTAGTATTTTTCCGATCGAACGTCACATGATCTGCTTAAAAAAATTAGCATGAAATACACACACACGCACACTCACTCACACAGACACACAGACAAGCACACAAACACACAAGCACAAAGATATATATATATATATATATATATATAACAAAAATGGTCTGTCAGTTGGACACTAAGTGAAAAGACATTTAAGTATTTGCAATAAGGTGCTAGATGTCAGGGATAGAGCAATAATAGAATTAATATAAATAAAAGATTTGTCATTTTGCTGATTGATGTCGCCTTTTACATAATGATTCTTGCTGATATGTCAACACAAAATAAAATCGTCGGTGATGGTGGATGTTATTGTGTTACCGTCATGGTGACCTGTCTGAAGATGGCTCATGTGAGCCGAAAGCTTAGAAACAAACTTAATATAGAATTACCCAAATGTTGTAGAATTTTTGTCTGTATTTTCAACTGAAATTAAAGCCAAAATACGACGTTTGCAACGGCTAATGATTAAACATAATAAGCATTCATTGTCTATTATATTTAACAGTATGTTTAGAAAATTATTTGCTGCCTCGATACACTATATATATATATATATATATATATATATATATATATATATATATATATATTCTGTAAGGTGTTCTTCAGGACATATGCAACGATGACTTGACTCCTCGACCCAACTTTTGTTGTTTTAACTGATAATTGATTCATTACTATTACATTTTGTCTTTGATTTACTATGTATTTGCACAAACTGCTTTAGTAGGTTACTCGCTCTTTTCACATTCCCATGCCTTCACTATATTCTCTGAGTTTCAAACTCTCAAAACCTTTTTCTTCATTATGTATCTGTTAGGGACCATTCTTTTTTTGCACATAAAAATGGACTCGCCTGATATGTACATATAATTCTGCCTATAGAGAGAACGGCGAGGAGTAGTTGTAAAGCAATTGTGTAGTACGGTCGCTTAGTTTGTCAGTAAGTTGGTGCATATTGAAGTTGTTTTGGATATAGACTCATTACCCTGACATACTTCTCCACTACTAGACGGTATATATTGATTCCTACTAACAGTATTCCTGAAGTGACTAACCCGTGTTCCCGTTTGTATATTTTTGTTCAGTATAACTTAAATTTTCTATCTCCATCTCTGCTTTTGTTATTTATTATTTAGTGTGGTTTCCTAACCAGAATTCACAACAGTATCCCAAAAATTTTAATTCATTCTGATTACAAGTATAAGTTTCTTTGTCCATAGTATTTTCCTTAAATCTTCTCCATATTTCACACGATGTTTCCTCTCACTATTACATTGGCCCAAGATTTTTGTTAATAGCTTTCTTACTCACACTTGTTCCGAAAATCAGTATTCGTACTTTTGTCTGAATTTCTATGAATCTATAAAATCTTTAAGTTAAAGAGTAAATTCTAACATAACAGAACAATTCTAGTTGTGATTTTATACATTTTTTCGTCTTTTTTTTTCTTTGTCTTTAAATTCCTGGACTTGAGGGAAATTTTAGAACAAGGGTTAAAATTATGCTACATGTAAAAGAAGTGGACGAATTTCTTCATATAGTAAAATCAACTAATACTTTCTTTTCAGCTTTTTCTTCTACTTCTTCTTCATGTACCATGTCACTGCAGGACGTAGGCGATCATGGACTTCCACTTGGCTCTGTCGTTCTCAATAATTTTTCTCTTGGTATTTATCCTAAGCCCCACTCTGTCAACCATTTGCTCAAACCTGCCAAGTACGTCTGGCGCTGATTTCTCCTGTCTCTTCTTTCATTTATCCGACCTGTAAGTATCAAGTTCTCCAGGCCCTCCTTCATTACGTGTCCCATGAACCTCATTTGTCTCTTTCTGGTATTTATTATCAGTTTTCTTCCCGTTTGCATCCTTTCCAACACCTCATTGTCGCACATTTGCTCTGTCCATGGTATCCTCAGCATCTTTCTGTAAAACCACATTTCTGCTGCCTTCTTTCACCTTTGATGAGATCGTTCAGCATTCACTTCCATACAGAAGGACAGATATCACATAGCACTCCAGCACTCTTTTGTTTGTTTCTAATGAGATTTTCCTGTCTTTCAGTTACTCTGATTACCTTCTGAAATGCGTCTGTGATTCTGCTCATGCGTCTTTAGATCTCCGTGTCGCATTTTCCATCCTCTGTCAAAACACTTCCCAGGTATTTGAATTTATTTTACTTGTTTTATTTTAGATTCTTCAACTTGCAGTTGACTGTCCATCCTATTTTCTCACTTTATAATGCTGTGTGATGAAATTAACCCTCTAGGGCCATTCGAATCATATTTGATACAGTATGAAAACAAGCCTTGAAAGAAATATTTTCCTGAAAAATTTTTTAAGAGAAATATTTTATAAATTTCAAATGAAAGCAGTACTGACTGCTCAGTCAATGAATACCAAATGTTTCCTTATAGGGAAATACCAAATGTTTCCTTATAGGGAAATACCAAATGTTTCCTTATAGGGAAATACTGTATCAAATATGATACGAATGGCCCTAGAGGGTTAAAAATTGTTGAAGAGATATATTTCGTGAGAGAGACCTAGCGGAATATTAGTCGCTAAAATTGTAGACGCAAGGGAGTTTTCCTTAAACAACAGTGTGAGAATGAATATACAAACGATTAACATTTAATAAAAACATAGTTAGTTACCAGAATAAGCTAAATAGAAATAGTTTAAAATGGGCGAATTAAGGTGTGGGGAGATGATGGTCTTATCGTGCGTATGTGTGCGTACAAATTATATGGGAACAATTTTAAGAAACTTATGTTTTGAAAAAATCCACCTTTGTTGGTTTGGTAGAATTATAAGTTACGCCTATGTAATCAAGTTAAACTTAGTGTGCTTGGGTTCAGTTAAAAACAAAGAGTCTCTTAAAGGGAAGACGTCTTATATTTCAGACATCCTGTGGCTAAAAGAGAAAAAAAGACATTTGTCTTATATTTAGATAAATATTTTAAATATAGAAATTAATCAATACCATAACTTTTGATCTATTTGAGATAAAGCACTCCATTTTTAAGGAAGCTAAAAGCATGTACTTTAACATAGTTACAAATATATATATATATATTTTTAATCATATAACCCTAAGCAAGGCGGTGACGCCACTGATGAGCATGGGGCTACTTAAGAGTAGAATGATTGGAAAAGAGAAAGCCGGGAACCACATCCTAAGCAGGAAACAAGGGATGAGCCTCTTCATCCGTTCAAAAGACGTGGGTGGAGTGTGAACCGGGCGATAGTGAAGTCTATCTACTCCAATTGAGAACAAAAAAAGGGAAAAGAAAAAAGTGAAAGAAGATTGGAAAAAAAAAGAAGAAAGTCGGGAACCACATCCTAAACAGGAAACAAGGGATGAGCCTCTTCACCTGTTCAAAATACGTGGGTGGAGTGTGAACCGGGCGATAGTTAAGTTTATCTACTCCAACTGATATATACAGTTAATTGATTTTTACATTAATGGCAGAAAGTATCTTCTTGTACTGAAGGCCTCAATTGTACCTGAAACTTTTTAAATTAAAATTAAGACAGAAATAATGATATCAAAAGTAACCAAGTAGTAAGTTATATTCATTTTGATAAATATAAATGCCAATCAACTTTAAATAGTGACTTAATTTTTTAAATAGATATCTAACAAAATATATTTTCAAACAAAGATATCAGATCAAAAAGCATTTTCCAGCTCTATACCGGACCTATTTAACCTACACACTTGCAAAAATTAATTGAAACAAAACAAATATTGTTTTCCTAGCATTTTTCACAATTTCCCTGATCATGTATACGTCGTTTCTTGGAGTTGTTTTTCTCTTCAGGTCGCTTTTTTTAGACTAATGAATCCAGTTTGTTTGTTCGCCTGGACGACAAGTCTGACACTTGAAAGGTTGACACCAGCAATATGCACAATTTCTCTGTAAGGCTTACTAGTATCTTTGTGCACTGTTACAATTTTCATAAACTTCCTTCGAGTAATAACCTTAAGATAACTAATCGACAGTCGCGACTATAGTGTCTGGGCGTGATAAAAATCTGAAGAAATGTTGGCAATATTTTCAAGGCCAAACAAATGTCATCATACGCCGCGAAAATAGATTCATATTACTGCACATCATTGCAAATGTCCTAACCTGATGGAAGAAAGGGCATCGATTACACTCTGTCACTCCAGTGGGTCCATAAATGACCATATGGTGAAAGAAAAGAAACGAAAGCAGGATTAAACATCAACTGGAAGAAGACTGAATGCATGGTTGGTATCAAAAAGATGGACTCAAAGTGCGATTTACAAATCGGAGATAGCAGAATCAAACAAGTGCCGAAATTAAAATGTATGGAAAGTGTTTTAACAGAGGATGGAACGTGTGACACTGAAATCAGAAGAAATAGAAAATTTTCGCTAGAAACAAGGAAAGGAGTACTTAACTGCTACGTCATATCCATCCTCCTGTATAGCAGTAAGTGCTGGACAATCTCCTCAGCGATGAAGATGACACTTGACGCAGCAGAAATGTGGTTCTACAGAAGGATGCTGAGGATAACGTGTGCAGAACATCTAAGCAATGACGAAGATTTGAAGAAAATGGAAACAAAGGAAACTAATATTTAACATCAGGAAGAGACAGTTGAGATTTCTTGAATACATAATATAAAATTATCCCCCAGTGTATCAGAGCTAATCCTTTCTGAACCTCGGCCAATCCGCCCACGCTGTGTTTGTTTGACTCGTACCAGCTGAAGTAAGACTGTTATTAACGGGCTAGATCAGTCTAGACTCGCGTGTGGACGGTATATAGTTCCTCGGTTCCCGGTGATCAGTGAACGTAGTATAACCAATTCAGCACGACGATGATATGGTTGTGTCATTTATAATATATATATATAGCGAATTTATGTACACAATATAAACAGATTCAGTTTTAAGTGACGCACAATAGGTTGACTGGTATTTTTGTATCACACAATTAGTTTCTTAATTTTCTCGAGCTCGGGTCTTATTCTGTCAGTTTGCAGCTGTTTGGATTCAGACTGACCAAAAATCAATGATTTCGTTTTCCATCTCGATTTTATTGAAAAGGCACAAAACCAGGGTGGGAAAGGTAGCTACGCGAATCCAATTTACTCTCTGTATAAGTCTTACCAAAACGAAATGAAAATAAGATGAGTTATTTATTTTGACTGAGCTTTCGGCCATTCACTGTTGAGGTGGAGGGCGACTTCCCCTCTCTTATTACTTGCCTGCCCATACCAGAATCACAGGTAAGCGAAGACAAGAAATTCTCACATTCCATTCTTCCAAAACGAAGCTGCTGTCAATTAACCACTACAGACAACTGCACCTTCCTCCCATTAGCATGAAACAGGCTTGCCTCCTAGAGAGTAAAACACTACGCCTGCTTGGCCTGACACTCTCAGCGGGCCTCAAGTGGAATGACTACGTCGAATCCATTGCTAAATCCGCTGCTATGAAAGTCGGCTCTCTGAGCAGGACCCGGAAATTCTTTCCGTCTGAATCTATCCTGCAACTGTATAAATCTACCATCCGCCCGTGTTTTGAATTCTGCTGCCACATCCGGTTGGTGCCCCTGCTATTCTCCTCGGGGTTCTTGACAAAATACAGCGAAGAATCTCTATGTGATTGATACCGACTTAGCTGACCGCCTGCAGTCACTCTCTTACCGGCGTGACGTGGCTTCCTGTGCCTCTTCTATAAATACTTTAATGGCTTCTGCTCTGATGAACTTAAATCACTGGTGCCCCCCATATGTGAATTTGCACGAGATATTAGATTGGCAACTAGGTCCCACCCTTTTACACTGAAACCGATGAAATGTAACCGCAATTTCTACTCCAACAGCTTCTTTTCTCGCACTTCCCGCCTGTGGAATTCCCTTCCGCATGCTTGCTTCCCCGACGGCTACAACCTCCAGAATTTTAAATGTAGGATCAATAGACACCTCCTAACACACTAACTCACACCCATTCTCTCCAACTCTCTCCCTATGTACATCCTCACTCGTCCCTCACCCTCCTTCTGACTTTTCCTATACCCAATCGCTCTATGTAATCATCACTATAGTGGCAGTGGAATTCCTTGCTTGGGGTGACATGATTAAAAAAAATATTTTGACCTGGGGGGGTCAAACAATTGTCAAAACAGGACGACAATGTTATATCTACGATACTTTTACACAGATTCAGTCAATTCGTTTACTTTTCTGACAAAAGCAAACGCATTCCTCTCATTCCATTCAACTTTAGAGAATTAATACCAGTCATCTGGAAATAGGGTTACAAGAAAAAAGGAAACAGGGCTTGGAAAATTTGATATCCACACGACAGATAGAGAGCAAGAGGGACATGAGAAAGCAACGCATATCATACTTAGTGAGCTAGAGTACATGGATGGCGGTCATGGCTTAGAAGAAATGAAAGAAGTTTATTAAGAGCTACAAGGAATAAAAAGTTGTGGAGAGTCATGATCGCCTATGTCTTTTGGGAACTTGATATATAAGGAATATGCAGATTTCATTTATAATTAGACTGCCAAATGATTTGTTTTAAAAATAACTATAAAATAATGAACGGAATGTTATGAAGTGACTTATAAAATATACAAAATCTAATACCATAGAACATAACGATATATATATATATATATATATATATATATATATATTTGTTTTTCTTTAATCCGAAGTGAAAGAGTAGGAAGCTAAATTCCAAGAACCTGATCCTAATCAATATTGAAAATTTTAACATTAAAAAGTGATGCAGGCAAAGAGCTCCATGTATTAAGAATACAGAGCCAATATAAATTAGAGAAAATTTTCAAAAAAACAAAATTTCTCTAATTTATTTATATATATATATATATATATATATATATATATATATATATATATATATATATATATTGATAAGAAAAGGAATAAATTATTGGTGGAAAACTATAATTCAAGTAATCAAAGTAGCAATCGAACAAAACTACCCGTGGAATATGTTGGTGACTCTAGTAACCCTAACCATAGAACCACTAGTAACACTCGCAAAATATGTGATACCTGTGGAATATGTTGGTGACGATAGTACCCGTGACCATAGAACCATTAGTAACTCTTGCAAAATTATGTGATACCTGTGGAATATCTTGGTGACGATAGTACCAGTAACTATAGAACCACTAGTAACACTCGCAAAATATGAGATACCTGTGGAATATGTTGGTGCCGATAATACCAGTGATCGTAAAATCACTGGTAACAATTGTAAAAATATGTAATACTTGTATTCAATGTTGATGATGCTACTACATGTAGCCATCGAAGCTCATTTAATACGTGCAAAAATATGTTAAACGTATGTTGATGAGGCTAGTACTCTTATTTATAGCACTACTGGTAGCACTCCCAGGTATAAACAAAATATAATGGATAGCACTGCAATATGTGAAAGAGATTAGTATCGATACTGGAAGGTCAAAATTCTGCTGAAGGCTGGCCTGATAACTGAGTTTCTGTATATTTGAGGAATAGCTTCTAACGTGATTATACAAATAGTAATAAAATCTGCAGATGGAAAATGAGACCACTTCTCGCTGATATATTTCACTTTATCTAAGATTTGAGCCACTGTTGACAGGCAGCTTAAGCTGATCAACGCTAGTTCCTTGAATTCGTGCTTCAGCAGCTCTTTTCACTATCAGCACAATGAATAAATAAGTGTATCTCAATACCCGCAAGTGTAAAACAGTAATGAAAACATCTCACATTTTCTGACTTAGAGCTCTCGCTCTTTACAGTTCTTATCGAAAGTTTGCAGAAATTAGCAAGAATTATATCAGTTCCGCACTTTCCAGAGAGAAAAACAAGAAGTTTGTCTAGAATTTTGAAATGAATCATTACGTTTAATTCTCCTTGTTCGCTGATCTTTCATGATGTGGGCAATCATCCCTCGTAACCCTAAACACTCTTAATATCCCACCCTGTTGATAAGCTCGTTAGGTACGTTATTTGTTGCTTTCCTTCACCCTGCTTGCTTCAATCTGTTTCTCTTGTGTTCAATATTTCTCGTGATTGTTCAGATTTTCTAAGTCTCTTTTCCACATTGCGTCTCCCATCAATTTCAACTGTCTCTTTCTGATCCGAAGTAAAAGTGTCCTTTTCATTACCATTTTTGTTTAAACTTCCTCGTTGATCCCTTGTTCCATCTATGGTATTCTCAGTGTCCTTTTGTGGAACCACATCTCCGTTGCTTCAAATCTTCTCAAAGCTACTCTTTATCTGTGAGGAATATTTTCAGCATTCGCTGCTATATTGAAGGATGCCAACAATATTTTCCCATTATTTAATATTGTGTTTAATTTCTGGAAGGTATATTTCGTTTTCGGATTTCTCTGTCAAATTTTATTAATTGTCGAAATTAACACTTCTCTGATAAGTACTTCTGGGTCTGTCAGTTAAGTGCCATACGTGATATACGCTTTGGGCGATCATGTCTCGAAAGAGACCTGACTGACTGGGCAGAAGATTATCCCACAGTAGGTTTGCCATTGCATTCTACGGTAAACTGATTGCCAGCTAAGACTATAGAACCCAATCTTTCCTGTTATTTAACCCATAACTGAAGGGAAGAGACGAATTAATACCTTTCCCAAGGGTGTTTGTGCGTAAGTGAATGTAAGGAGTTCAACTGGAATTCGAACTCAGCTCCTCGATTTCTCTTTCCGAGTTGATATCCACTGTACCACAATGCACTAGGTACTTCTAGGTACCTGCCTTGTTTCTTTGTTTCAAGTTTGTAGATCACATCTTTGACTGTAATTCTTCTTTGACATAGTCATCCTCGCCTCATTCTTCCTCATTATCATCTTTTTCTTCTTTTTCCTCTTCTTCCTCATCATCCGCATTTTCTTCTTCATCTTCTTCATCTTACTCTCTATCATCATCATCATCATCATCTAATTATTATTATTATTATTATTATTATTATTATTATTTTCTTTCATCATCTTGTTTTTCTTCTTCATCTCCTTCTTCCTCATGTTCTTCTTCCTCATGTTCTTTTCCTTCTGCTTAATCATCATCATCATCATCATGTACTTCATCATGTTCTACTTTTTCTTCTTTCTCGTCAACTTCTTCCCCATCATCATCTCATCCTCAACCATCACCTCTTCCTTCTTATTCTTACCTTTAATAAACCCTTTCTGTGCAAAATTGACTAAGCCCCTTTCCTCATTATGTGAACTGTTTCTTTCTTGCATTAAGTGTAAGTTTTTATTTTGTTTCCATTTTCTTTAAAACTTCGTCATTACTATTCTCAAGTTTTTTATTTTTTTTATTTTGCTGTCCTTTTTTCCTATTTCTTTGAATGGACTTAAGTCCTGTTAAATTCCTTGTTCCTGTGTATTTTTTTTTTTTTTAGCTAGTTGAATTTCTAACCTACCCACAAACCCATTCCTCTGCTGGCCATTAGATAAAATAACTTTCTTTTGTTAACTGGCCATAAGCATGTGTGTAGGCATTGGTTAGACCTTTTTGAAATTTTAGTAAGTCATGATTTTGTATTTATTTATGCTTAATTTTAAGTTTTTTATTTTTATTTTTATTTTGCTGTCCTTTTTTTTCTATTTCTTGATTGGACTTTAACTAAGTTAAAACTTAGTTAACTCACCATCCTGAACATTTTTTTTCTCGTAACAGATAGACTTAACTATCGCCCGGTTAACACTCCACCCATGACTATTGAACAGGTGAAGTGGCTCATCCCTTGTCCCTGTTTAGGATGTTGTTTCCGGCTTTCCATCCACGTCTATTGAACAGGTGAAGAGGCTCATCTCTTGTTCCCTGCTTAGGATGTGGTTTCCGGATTTCTCTTCTCCATTCTTTTCATTCTCTTATTTTTTTCCTCTCCTCAATTGGAGTAGATAGACTAAACTATCGCCTGGTTCACACTCCACCCACGTCTATTGAACAGGTGTAGAGGCTCATCCCTTGTTTCCTGTTTAGGATGTGGTTTCCGGCTTTCTCTTTTCCAATCTTTTCATTCTTACGTAGCCCCCTGCGCTTCAGTGGCATTACCGCCTTGCTTGATGTGATATGATTAATAAAAAAAAAAAATCTATTGAACAGGTGAAGAGGCTCATCCCTTGTTTCCTGTTTAGGGTGTGGTTTCCGGTTTTCTCTTTTCTAATCTTCTCACTTTGTTTTTTGTTTTTTTTTTCAATTGGAGTAGATAGACTAAACTATCGCCCGGTTCACACGCACCCACACCTATTGAACAGCTGAAGAGGCTCATCCCTTTTTCCTGTTTAGGATGCGGTTTCCGGTTTTTTCTTTTCCAATCTTCTCACTCTTATGTAGCCCCCTGCACCTCAGTGGCGTTACCGCCTTGCTTGGGGTGATATGATTTTTTAAAAAAAGCATCTTTCTGTAAAACGACATTTTTAGTGTTTGAAGTTTTTCTTCATCTGCAAGGAGATTATTTAATGCCATATAGCAGGACTGATATTACGTAACAGTTCAGTATTTTTTCTTTGTTTCTTGGGTTTGCGACCATTTCACTTTGAAACAATGGTTCTTGTACAATCGCAGAAGTTAAGCAACAACGAGCGTGGTCAGTGCCTAGATGTATGATCACTTGAGAATAGTAGGTGCTGAAAGCTTGGATGTGCGGATGGTGTAATGAAGAATGGCTTGGTATTATTATCAAGCCAAGTTCCGATTCCAGTCGTGTTCATTATATTCACTTACGCACAGATCGTATTAATTATACGATTTATTCGTTATCACTAAATCATTATTATCTTCAAGTAATATTTACAATCTAAGAATATATTTTCTGCTTTTTAAAATTGTTAATAAGCCGTAGAAAACGAATCGGACAATCAATCATTCTGTGTTTCTTAATTTTGCTGTTTCTTTATACTTTGCTTATCTTTTGGAAGTCATCTTTTGCTATCTCAATCAGCCTTCGGTTTTCAGTAAATCATTTTTAAGTTCCATTTACATATACTCAAAGTCAATGTCCTAAAAAGCTAACGGAGTCTAATGATAAAGCATTTATTTTGAGCTAAAATATTTATTTTTCAACAGAATCCCCTACCTTGTCGATGCATCTAAACCAAATGCCACGAATTATGACAATTTGACAGATCAAAATGCAGTTAATAATCAAGTTATTTATCGATTCATCCTGATAAGAACGAAGGGAATATTATAGTGGAAAGTTTGGAAATGGATAACGTGTTCTTTATATTATCTGAACTAACTTTATTTTTCTTTCTTTATTAAGCATTTGGCCCTTCATAAATGCATGCTACATCCGCGGTCCTTAATTTTTTCACTGTCATCGGAAAACAAGCTCTGAAAGAGTTCTGCCTTTCAAGACTCTTATAATAAAGTTCAGTATACGTATCAACTTTAGCAAATGTAGAAGGTGTTTCTAATTTCGGCTGGATGATCTCTAGATTTTGTTTATAAATTTGTTTAGTTGTAGCGTTCTTAAAGAAAAAAATTAAAAGAAACAACGCCAAACAAAATTAAAATACCAGCTGAGGAAGAATGCCGTTAAATCTCCTAGCTGAAACGTTGTGATAAAAAGTAACATTTATGTTATTTACATTGCTCAAATAGTTTTCTTCAACTTTATTGTCAGGTTCACGGCGTTTTTTCCGTTGTATGCTCCGGCCTTCTTCAGATAATATATGTTAGAATTTCAAACCGAACCCTTTATTTTGTTTATCGGGGTAAATGTTTTTAGTTCCATTTGAACTCACAACTTTTTTACCCACGGGAATAAAAGCATTGATTGAATACATGACCAGTAGATTAAAGCGTTGAATAAAGTAATCTAGTGACTTGATCGAGACAGTTCAATACCTGGCCAAAGCAGAGGTGAATAAAAAATTGGAGAGTTAAGTTTACTAAAGGAAAGTAAAACTGGCAGAAAAGGCATGATATTTAGAACTAGTACAATCTACCGTAACGTTTCCTTCCTTTGTCTCTTATATAAATACCTTCATGGACATTGTTCAGGGGAGTTCTTCGCTATGGTAATTTGGCGTCGGTATAGATGTACATTCTATGCTAACAATTTCTTTTATCTTTGTGGAACTCCATTCCGGTTCCAAGCTTTCAGCCAACTTTAATCACTGAAAATTTAAATGCAAATTCAATCACTATATACTGTCCCCCTAATTACTTTTTTTCTTTTCTTGCTCATTAGTAATGTTTATGTTCCTAATTCTTCCACACTTAGTAACCCCTAGTGTCTTAGTAGCGTTACTGTCTGTCTTGAGATTAAAATCTATTAAAGAAATGCGTCTATGTTATACTTGTAACAGGTGCAGTGGTTATAGCAAATGCTTACTGTACGTTAAAATACCTATTAAGAAAGAATAAAAGCAAAACATTCTGAGAATTTTTAATGAACTTAGAATCAATTGATACATGTTATAACAAAACATTTTTGAAAACAGTTAAGCAAGATGTCTAGCATATTGTTCGTGAATCATTAAAGAAATGCCGAAAAACTACCAAAATAAAATGCCGTGAAGATTGACGTCAGTGTCTCAGTACACAAACAGAATTTTCCCCAAAAAATGTTACCACCACAAACGAACAGATGTACAGCCAAAAAGAAAACAAAATGAGAAAAAAAATCACACTGAAAAGTACGGACATGGCACAGATTGCCTCGCCAAAAAATAAAAAAATAAAAAAATAAAAATGGTGTGATGTATGCTGCTTCATTGCGTGTATCATCTCGTTTAAGTTTTCAGTTTGAGAAGAGGTAGCGGATCTTTCTGAGAGATGTCGGCATTCGACCACGGTTAAAATATTATTTCGAATGATCCGTTTGAAAGGTTGTAGCAACAAAATATTCTACAGATCCATTTTAGAATATGCCAGAAAGATAAAATATTATTCATCATCGATATTACAATATTTAAAAATGCCATTTAATCCGCATAATTTCTAAAGGCATTTATGCGATCACCAATTCATCCAAGACGCATAGCTGTCTACTTCGAGTGTTGGTAAACGGATCCGTATAAGAGCATTAGATAAAGTAATATATTGGCTACTTTTATAAATATGATGCAAAATGCTTTTCATATTGTATATCCGATCTGATCAAAAGGTATCAGGTAACGTAGAATGAAGCCGCTTAGCACACATTCATACTGAGATTTGTCACGTATATACACTAATTTATAATGTTCTCAATCATTTTCATTGTTTGTAACAGCGTTTGGAAGGAAAGAGTAAATAGTGTGGTCTTCCCGTCTCACCACACCATTGACCATACTTTGGGCAGCAGTTTTCAGCCAAGGATGACATTCTTCAGGTCTGACAACTGCCATATTTCTCAGATCTTGCTCTTTGTAACTTTTCTCATTAAAAAGCAAATTCCACATGAAAGAAACAAGATTTCAAGATGTCGAAGATACCTAAGAGAATGCGAAGAGGCAGCTACTTTCTACCACAAAAAAAGTTCCAAGAATGCTTCCATCAACGAAAACGCCAAGAGATAAACTGTCGTGGATTCCGACTCAGAAACCGCACAAAATAATGAACAACAAAAACAGATATTGAGATAGAAAAGTAAGTTATATTAAACGTAATATACAAACTTGAACGCAGTTTAGTAAATCAAGGAATACTATTAGTAAGAAATAAATATACACAAGTCTTGAAGTGAAGTCGTTGGAAATAGTATATCCGTGTATATTATTCTAGCTGAGTGGAGCTTAGAGCTATTCTCACTTCTGTCGCGGTAATCTCTGGGTACCTTCGGTATCTCTCGGTAACTTATGTATCAGTTCCGGTACTCTCTGATAACTCTCACGGATATCTACTATCACGCTGCTCTTCTCTCTATGGCAGGAGTATATGTATACTCAGTCGAGTCCATTATCATATAGAAAGGGGAGATCCCACAACATAAAGTGTGTAGCTTTAGAAGGGGTACTACATCGAAGAAGATTAATACCGAATTTATTGTATTAATATTTTTATTGTACCAGTTCTCATACTTGATCAGACCCCGTAAGTCTTCTATGCGCCGTGTACCCTCATGATGTTGGCAATCAAGGTTCTTCAGAAATGTCGTGCCCTTTGTAGCTCTTACTAGATATTGTCTTTTTACTATCTCTACTAAATCTTGCTTCACCATACATTTGCTCAAGCTCTTAGGGTTATTCGTTATTTTTTTATCTAACCCACTTGCTTTCAATCCGTCCTGTGGGTGTAAGATATTTCAAGCTCTCTTTCATCATAATGTACCATAGAAATATCTACTGTCTATTTGTAATTTGAAGTTTAATTGTCCCTTCATTATGTTTTCATTTTCTTTAAAACTTGCTAAAACGTTTGGTCCATAGTATTGTCAGCACCCATCTGTAGAACTAGATATCTATTGCTTGAAGTCTCCTCTTTATTTGTGAGGAGATTTCCAGCATTAACTGCCATATAGGAGTATTGCTATTACCTAAGATTTCTGCCAGTCAGTCAGTTAAATGCCATTTGTGATACAGGCTTATGCGATCATGTTTTGAAAGAGTCATCACTGTCTGGGCAGAAAATCTTACCGCAGTAGGTTGCCATTACTTTCTACGGTAGATTGGCTGTCAACGAAGGTTATAGAACACAATCTGTCCTGCTATTTAACCCACAGCTAGAAAGAGAAGCGACAGATTAATACATATCCCAGAAGCGTTTGCACGCAAATGAATGCAACGAATTCAACTGGGATTCGAACTCGAATTTCCAACTTCTTGTTCTGAGCCGATATCCACTGCACTACAATGCACATCCAGTTTAATCTGTGATTTTTCCTAAAAAAATAAAACAAAATATAAAGATCACTTCAACACCCACGCAAGATCATTCTCTGTAACCGGTAAACTAGTAGACAAGTGATACACTATCAGCTGCTACGAAAAGGCCGCCATCACTGCAGACCTGTTCTTGCAACTGTTTGAATGTCTTTATGAAGGACTCAACCATGAGCCAGCATTAGTTAATCGCAAGTGTGTACTGTTCATCCATGACAATGGCAGTCTTCATGAGGCGTGGGTGGAAATGGGCACCATAGGGCGAATCGGATGTGAGACATTTTGCCATCCCCCTTACTCCCCGGTTCTTGCGTCAGCAGATTGCCACCTATTCCATTCACTAGACAACCACTTTTATGAGAAAAAAATTCGTTACTCTAAACTTATTTATAAATGCAACTTTGTCTCTGTGTGTGTATGTGTTTGTGTGTGTCTGTTACATATACACTCCAAAACGGCTGAACCGATTTTCTTAAAAATTTACATAGTTGTATTATAAGCGTCTGCAAGTGTTCTTAGCTCGGTTTTGTGTCGAGGTACCCCGATAAATATCGAAAATAGATAATCGAAAAAATGGGTTATAGAAGGAATGGTCCGATTTTAATCAAATTTGATACACTCATAGAAACAAGACATAAGAAACGATATTCAGAAGTTTCAAGATTGCAGTTCTTACAATAATGCAGAAAATCGATAATATATATATATATACATATATAAGGCAAGATGTTTGTGTGTGTGTCTGTTTATCTGCCTGTATGTCTGTATTTTTTTTCAGCCCTTTTAATTTAGTTTTTGCTTCGGGTTTGGCTCTAAGTAGATATAATTGTAGCTTTTAGTCTCAGCCATGATACTATTTACTCAGAAGGACTGATTTAGCCTTCAAAATTCAGTTTACCACGAAAAAACTTATTTGATATCGATACCAGGATATCAAAATTTGACTTACATCCATTCATTTTCTTTTCAGTCTACGGTTTCGCCTTAACTGGAAACAACTATTTGCTTTTTAGTCTTTCGTGCCAACGTCCAAAGAGTCTGAGCTCCAGGACCATGAATTAGTTTTAAAGCCTTCATTTACACCCGAGCAACGCCGGGCTATACTGCTAGTGGTACATAATTGCCGCATACACTGACAGACTTCTCAGAATCGAAGACATAATTTTTGCCGCTAGGTCATTGCGCAACTCGGGGAAAGCAAGGAAAGGTTCTGGCGATGGAGATTGTTTGAGGACTAACGATATGACAATTTAATTTTATAGCATTTTTTTCTAAAAAAAATGTCGCTTCTCTGTCTTTTCTACAAATATTTTCATAGCTTCTCCTTTGATGAGCTTCTGTCCCTGGTGCCCCGTCAACACAAACTTACTCGAGCTAGTAGATTAGCAACTATATTTCATACTTTTACACTCACAACAGTCAAATGTAACCACTTTAACGCTTTTAAAACTTCTACTGTGTCCGTCTCTTTTCTCTCACTTCTCTTCCGTATACTAACTTCCCTGATAGCTAAAATCCCCAAGAGATTAAGTACAACGTCAGTTACCATCTTTTGTCTCCTTGATTCCCAACTTTCTCTTATATTTTCTCTGACATCCCCTGTATCTTATTCTTCTTTCTTTCTTTCTTCTTTTTTCACTCTCCTTTTATGTAACCTCTTGTGTACCACTGACAGTATTACCTTGCTTAAGATGAAATGATTATTTTAAAAACATATTTTAAAAAGCCAACGTCTTTTGGTACTTTTTTGGTAGATATAAGTCCAATTTATCCGTCCGTGCATGGAAAACTGCTGTCATATATGGTCAAGCACCCCCGCTGTTTATCTCAGTGTTCTCGACAGGCTTCACAGAAGAATCACTAATGTGATAGGTACCGACTTGGTGGTTCGACTCCAGCTACTTTCTCACCGACGGGATGTGGCTTCCCTCTGTCTGTTTTACAAATATTTTCATGTGCTCTGCTTCGACAAACTTAAGTCACTGATGCCCCTGCCATCTGGGTTTACTTGTGCAACCAGAGTGGCAACTGGGTCCCACCCATTCACAGTTAGATCAACTAAATGCAGCCGACTATTCTATGCCTCATCTTCTTTTCTCGCACTTCCCGCCTGTTGAAATCTCTTCCATATTCTTGCTTTCCTAACGGCTACAACCTCCAGGAATTTAAATGCAATGTCAATACCCATCTCTTAACCACTTGACTCCAGTTCTTTCTACATCACCCTGCATATCTTTTCCTTTCTTTCTACCTTTGCAACTGTCATCACATCTGTATTTCCATCCATCTGTTGCTCCTTTCTCTGACACCTCCTTTAACTGGTTCGTCTTTCTCTTTACTCTCCTCCTATCTAATCTTTCTATCTTATGTAGCCCCCTGTGCATCAGTGGCGTTACCGCCTTGATTGGGGTAAACGTTAAAAAAACTACAGCCAGCAAATAATCACTCGGATATTGGGTCCTTTTTGAGACACCTATCTCACTTCATGTGTGCGATGGTACGTTATGATAAAGTGGATATCGGCTCGGAACGCGAGATAGGAGAGCTGAGTTCAAATTCCATTTGAATTCGTTGCATTCACTCACTTGGCAAAGGTATTATTCCGTCGTTTCTCCCTCCAGATATGGGTTAAATATCGCAGGACAGATTCGGTTCTGTAGTCTTAGTTTTGCAGCCAGTCTACCGCAGAAAATAATGGCAATTTACTTCGGGAAAACCTTTTGCCCAGTTAGTCATGTCTCTTTCGAAACATGATCGCCGAAGCGTCTATCACCTATGGGAGCTAACTGACTGACAGTTCCCAATGTATTCTAAGCTTTGCCGAAAGAGCCCCTGTGTGCATGTGTGTGTGTGTGTGTGTGTGTGTGTGTGTGTGTGTGTGTGTTGTGGATTAACAATCTACAGGGAACCTGTCAGTCGATTTCTACAATTTCACAGACTCGGAAGAGACATAACTGACAGGGAAGAAGATTTTTCTGGCAGTATATTGCCTTTATTCCTGCAAACCGTGAATCAAAGAATTAATACATTTCCCCAGGGTATTTGCGCATAAGGGAATGCAACGAATTCAACTAGTATATGAAGTCGTCTCTCCGATTTCTCGTTCCAAGTCGATATCCAGAGCAGCACAACAAATAAAATCAAAAGCTGCATTGTATACTAGATCTTTCATGGGAGCAACGACAGCGTGACTGTTTCTATATGGGTTTTAAATATGCTGTTTGTCTGCCTGGGGGACTGATGGAAAAATACCTTTGAAAATTATATAAGAAAATTATGAAAAGCCTTTTTTCCTTATTTTAGAAAAGAATCATAAAAAATATATTTGCATGAAGCCATTAGAATTCGCATGTCTATATATATAAAAGGCAATCTGTGAGTCCGTGTGTGACTGGTCCCTATGCACTCCTACATTTTTAAGCTACGCCATTCAAACTTTCTAGCGACACATATTTACAGCTAAGCCAAGTCGACACCTAATGTTTGAATTTAAGTTCATCAATTTTTCCTTTCACACTTATTGTCCAATGGAACCGATTGTTTGCATTTCCTTCGTAAAACATCTAAGATCTAAGATGGTTGCTGAATTACGTCACAGAAATCAAATCATACGTATCAAATGCGACTAAAATATGTTTTTATTGAAAACAAAATGAGCCTTTATACTTATTTTTTATTCCGTCGTTTTAAAAATTCATTTGGTCAACAAAAAATATGAATAATTTCCCCGTAATTTTGAAACAAAAAATTTTTTAAAAAATGTTTTTCAAAGAAAAATATATGTAAAAGAAAAAAAAGTTCCAATGGTTAATTTAATAATTACTAAAATGTTCTGAGTTGCACGGGCAACGCCGGGCGACGATGCTAGTACACAATAAAATGAAAGACAGAAAAATAAAACCAAAGCAGCAGGGAAAAAGCCAAGACAAAACTGAAACTTAAGAACTGAATGCATGGTCATCAGCAAAAATGGCAGCCCAAAATGCCAATTACAGGTGAGGGACTCTAAAATCAAGCAGGTACAGAAATTTAAATACCTAGGAAGTGTTCTAACAGAAGAAGGAAAGTGCGACACTGAGATCCGAAGGCAAATTGGCATGGCGAAAAAAGCATTCCAGAAGATGATTAAAATATTAAGAAACAGGACAATTTCACTAGAAACAAAGAGGAGAGTACTGGATTGCTATGTGATGTCGGTTCTTTAATATGGCAGTGAATGTTGGACAATATCTTCGAAGATGAAGGAAAAACTTGAAGCAGCTGAAATGTGGTTCTACAGAAGGTTGCTGCGGATATCATGGACCGAGCATGTGAGCAATGACGAGGTTTGAAAGGGATGGAGACAAAATAAATAAATACTGAGCATCAGGAAGAGACAACAAAACTTCCTGGGACATCCAATGAGGAAGGAGGGCTTGAAGAACCTGTTACTAACAGGCTAGATAGAGGGAAAAAGAAACAGGGAAAGCAGCGGATAACATATTTAAAGGACCTGATCATGTGGATGACGGAACGAGGGTTGCATGGTGCAACAGGAGAAAGCGTGCTAAGAGCCACCAGGGACAGAAAGATGTGGGAAGCTATGATCGCCTACGTCCTGAAAGGACATGACACATAAAAGGAGAAGAAGAAGAAAACTGAAAAATATAATATTGTCTAATTAAAAGTTGTAATTTCGGTCGTGGTTAATGGTTTAGTTTTACATCGTGATCGATAATATGATTTTAATTCAGTCTTTGTTCAGCTTTATGAACCCGACCAAATGAGATTCAGAAATTTGCCCGCATATAAGTAACATAATTAAAGAGTACTGCGAATAACAATTAATAACTTACGATCGAGGATCTTTAATACAAAAACAAACATTACAGCTACGGGTTGGTTCCCAAATACTTCAATTTTCACAAGAGGCCCTACAATTATGCCCCTGTGTCAGATAAAAATTGAGCGCCTTCCATAGCGTTAATGTTAGTAAGCTTCTATCCTAAAACCAATTAGCAAATGTAATGAGTTGGATCCTAAATAAAAAATGCGAAAGAATGAATTCTTCATCCTTGGTAAAAAGTATAAATTGTTGTCTAAATTACTCAAAAGTAAAATAACATTGGCATCTTATTTTAACAGATATATTTACCAAAATGACACGAAAATGTCGTGAAATAGTAAAGAGTACATTTATTTAATAAAATCACCATTTGCTTCAACCACAGCTTTCATAAGACTTCAGAATCTCATGCAACTTTTCTTGATTATTTCTTTTTTTAAGATGGTGTATAATGCCATAATCCTTGACTTCAGTTTGTCCTTGCTGTTTTGGTCTCAAGACCAATTATGCGCCACACATAATAATAAGTGGGGTGCAATCTAAAGAGTAATGTCACCAAATGTACGGGGTGATAAACATGCAGACGTTTTCTGACAACTGGCTTCTCCTCGTTGTGTGGTATGGTGCAGAGTCTTGTTCCCAGATATAGAGTCTTGCTGCAGCCACGCCCTTGATGCAGGGCAGCACTGCCTCCTCAAGGCACTTGATATAGGCCTCAGTGTTGAGTCTGAGGCAATCAACAACAAATTCAGTTTTTTCTTTTCTTATCAGTACGTTTGAGTGTTGCGAGCTACCGTACTTTCGTAATCTAAACTTATTTATAAATGGAACTTTGTGTGTCTGTGTCTGTGTCTGTGTGTGTATGTTACATATACACTCCGAAACGGGTGAACCGATTTTCTTGAAAATTTACACGGTTGTACTATAAACGGCTGTGAGTGTTCTTAGCTAGGTTTTGTGTCGAGGTATCCCCGATAAATATCCAAAATCGATGATCGAAAAAATCGGGATATAGAAGGAGTGGTCCGATTTTCACCAAATTTGATACACTTGTAGACAAAGACATAAGAAACGATATTCAGGCACACACACACACAGAGACAAAGTTCCATTTATAAATAAGTTTAGATAAATATATATAAAGACACCTCTCACTTAATGGGGATGTCATGTTCAAACAACTTTGTTGCAAAGTGATTGACATATCTTGGGCGCTTGTTCAGGAAGATCATACGTGTAAAGCATTTTTCCAATTTAATTCTAAACGTTTAAACAGTACACTATTTTAGTTTACGATAAATGTAATAAATGAATTCGAAAAATTCGGGTTTGCATGCTGTATTTACTTTTCACTTCATTTATTTTATTTATGATTCAATTTGAAGCTTTGTTTTTACATTGTATAATACCAAATATTATTTGTACAATGTATACTACCAACGGCTTTGTGTTGTAATAAATATCGACTCGAGGAGTCAACCTTGAATTCCAACTGAATTCGTTACATTCACTTACGTGCAAATGCGCTTGGGAGAGGCATTAATCCATCTCTTCTCCATCTATCTATGGGTTAAATTGAAGAACAGGTTGAGTTCTGTAGCCTTGGTTTGCAACCAATTTACCTCAGAAAATAATGGCAACCTACTGTGACATGATCAGCAAATCATGTATTAAGTATGTGAGGTGTGTGTGTATATTTTGTGTGCGTGTGTGTGTGTGTGTATGTGTGTGTGTGTGCGTGTGTTAGTTTTTCCCAACTTGTACATGGCACAGGTTAAATGGCTTAAATCCAGCTGATTTTGAAACAGTAAATTAAGATAATTCATTATATTTGAATTTTATCAAACTTTACATATTTTCCTGAAATATAAAAAAGAGAAAACAGCATCAGGCAATCGTTCCCCGTGTGATCGTGGCCTTGTTCCAAACTATCTTGCTGATATGAATTAGTGAAATAAAACAGATGTGCCTTTCGGCCATATCGCGTTGTAATACACATGTTATAAAAAGTTCCATGATATTTTTTATTACTAATTCCTCTGTTTTAATATTCTAAATTTTTGATAAAAAATTCTTGTACATTTCTTATATATGAAAGTTTATTTCTTTATGTGATTCTTTTCAATCGTTTCTATATTTCATTATTGCTTTACTTTTTTAAATTTTGTTTACTTAGTAAAGTTTGCCAGATTTTTTTTTTTTTAGATTTAACTCAAATGCGTAACAGAGGGCTGATTGTTCAGGAGTTTTTTTTTCCTTTATTGAAGAAAGGGAAAAATCAAATCTTTTCAATGATAATGTCGCGCTATTTCTGCCTGTGGCACATTGCCAACTGACATAATGTCATTTCTATTCTATTTTTTATTTTTTTAAAGAATTTCAAGTTTTTAGGCCGATACTTTCTCGCTAGTAGCTAGGCCGCAGGGTGTTTTCAATAGAAACAAATCTAGAGAGAATACCAATCAAAATTAAAGAGCTTCTATCTGCCCATTAGGCGAGGACATATGACTTTGACCTAGCCCAACTATCGACTGATTCCGAGCAGTTTTATTTATTCAATTTCACAAGAATTTGGGTCAAGCGAGGTATGGCTTTCAAGCATTTCCAACCGGCATGGCATGTTGGAATCGTGTCCTTAGGCCGATTTCAATAGTTCTCCTTCACTAATCGACTATGAGGAGATTCGATCTAGAGGTTAGTGCGCCTAACCTCTACCCACTTTTCACGGGCACATAATGTTATAAATCAATAGAAAATGTAATATCTCTTCTTCATATCCTAGGTACACAACTTTCCTATTTTATATAGCACGTCCTTTCAGAAAATGGATGATCATAGCTGTTCACAGCTTCCTATCGTATATTTATCATTTTACTATCCCACCCAATCCCTGACCTCTCATCTCTTTACATGAGCGCAAAATGAATGTGTTCTTGAATGGCTACTCTTCCAGATCGTTTTTACATTAATGCAGGCGTTCCCCCAGGTAGAGTTATATCATCAAACCTAAATTGTTTCTAATTTTCATAAATGATCTTCATGATGTCATCAGTTCTCGGTTTGGTACCTATGCTTATGTCACAGCTAGTAAGTCTGATCAGTTCGATAAGGTCAAATTAATCTAAAATATGACCTACAATCTGTTGTTAAATTGGCCAAGTTGTGGGTTGTTAATTTTAATGTCACCAAAAAGAAGCTACTCTTTTATTTGTCTAAGAAAATCTTTTTATATACTATCAGCATAAATGATGACTCAATTCTCCTTCTCAGTCTAACGTTTTCTGCTTGTATGAAGTAGAAAGGGAATATTGAATCAGTTGCTATGTCTAAAGCTAAGAAAGTTGTTTCACTGTGTGGAGCTAGACAATTTAGCTCGTTAGAATCTATCGGTCTTCACTTTGTGCTATATACGTACCTATAAACAATAATGGTCATGTATTAATCATCATAAATACGTTGCACATATTTATGAGGGGGTCAGATTGCCGTCTCGCGATTAACGTTGCTCAGGCGCTTTCTTCTCATTGTCGAACTCTTTGCCTTCGGGCGGAAAGTAACCTAGCCGAGACTCCGCCAAAGGGAAGAGTCTCAGCTGGACAAAATTAGACATTCAATTTTTGCTCAAGCTATATGGCTGGGATAACCGATATTCAAAAATGCCTTGTGCTGCATTTTGTCTCAAGTGAGGAGGTCACTAAATACCAAAATTGCTGTTTAGCGATTAACGTCGCTTAGACGCTTTCCTGACATTTTCGGACTCTCTGTCTTCATGCAGAAAGTAACCCAGATGAGGCTCCGCCGAAGGAAAGAGTCTCGGTTGGGGAAAATTAGATATTCAATTATTGCTCGAGCTACATAGCTTGGATTACCCACATTAAAAAGGCCGGCAAGCCAGTACGACACTACCACCACCTTTAAATTTTGTTGATTTCCTTTTTTTATTTTTTGGAAGTTTTTCAGTGCAATCTTATCGATTACACCCTAAATCTTCTGACTGACAAAATAAATTTAGAAAACTTTCAACATTTAAATATTTTAGGTGGGGGGCTCAGTTTTTCATACAACGTTATAGTAAATCTATCCTCTATTTTGGAACCACTCACCGGTACGACATAACCACTACCTGTAAGTTTGTTGATTATTAATTTTTGGGACTTTTTTCAGTGCATTCTTATCGATTACACCCTAAACTCTCTGACTGACAAAAAAATTTGGAAAACTTTCAATATTTAAACAATTTGGCGTTGGGGGCTCATTTTGTCATTCAACATTATTGTAAATCGACCCTCCAGTTGGTAACCACTCCCCGGTACGACATTAGCACCATCTTTAAATTTGTTGATTATAAATTTTCTGACTTTTTTCAGTGCAATCTTATCGATTAAACCCTAAACTCTACGAGTGACAAAAAAAAATTAATATTTAAGCAATTTTAGGGTGGGGGGCTCAGTTTCTCCGTTTAAAAAAGGACAAGAACTTGTCAAAAAAACATAAACAAAGCGACCCCAATGCGAGTGGTTCCAAAATGAAGGATCGATTTACTAATACGTTGTATGAGAAACTGAGCCCCACTAAAATTGTCTGAATATTGAAATTTTTCCATTTTTTTTTTTTTGATAATCGAAATCTTTATATAATAGTCGATAAGATTGCGCTGAAAAAAGTTCAAAAAATTGAAAATCAACAAATTTAAAGTTGGTGATAGTGTTGTACAGGTCCGCCAAAAGGCTTTGTGCCACATTTTATCTTAAGTGGCGGGGCAGTTAAATATCTATATTGCTGAAATATATGCGGAAGATAACTCTTGTATTTTTTAAAAAGTTATTCTCCATATAAAAGCTATTGTAATGAACTTATCTTTAACAAAGAAAGCACTTGAAAATAAGAAATTAAAATAAAAATAAACTTTGAAACACACACGCATTTTTTTCTTTTGTGTAAAAAAATAAATTTACAAGGAATGTGTAGGTTTTAAAACAAATTAGATAAAAAAAGTGGAAGTGTATTTTAATAGAAATCAGTGTAGATGCACACATGGATACACATACACCTTACACACATACACACATCTTCAGTTTTATTTATACAGATTATCCTCTTTTTCTTTCTTTTTTCTTTGTCTCATATTCATTTATTTTTTATTACTCCTGTTTTTATTTATTAGATTTTTTCCTTTTTTCTTTATTTTTCTTTTTTCCTCACTTTTCCCCCTTTTTTTTCTTTACTTTTCTCTCTTCTACTCTTTTTTTTTCACCTTTCATTTCCATTCGCCTTTTTTTACTTTTTAAAATTATTTTCTTTTTCCGACATTGTCTTTTTTCTTCCAAAATTTTATTTTCTTTCTTATCACCTTTTTTCAATGTTTTTTATTTTCTTACTCAATTAAATCCGATTTTATCTTCCTTCACTGCTTTTCTTTTCCATTTTCTCCTTTTCCATTACCATTTAGGTATATCAGATTTTACTAATAAGTGAATATGTATGTAGTTGCAATGTTTATTTATCATCTGTCTTCTTACTTCTTGTTCTTTTATTATCCTCTTAATGGTATATTTCTCTCATATTCTTTAACACTCATTAACCCTTTACGTTTTAGCGGCTTTATTGCCTTTGCTTGGGGTGAACTTATTTAAATAAAAAGACTATGCAATGGCACACATTCTACAAAAAAACAAACAGATGATATATGTCCATGAGAAAGTTTTCCACATACGGCATACTCCTGGCCGTTTCTTGAGATGCATAACATTCTGAACCAAAGAACTTTAAAACATTGTTACAAAAACATTCTTTCGAAAATCATAAAAATATGAATGTAAAACGTTCTTCCAAACATTACAAAACATAAAAAACAATTTTCATGTATCAAAAACATTACAATAAAACTTCAAAAAATCATAAAAGAAGGAATTTAAAGCATTCTTTCAAATACTGAAAAACATTGAAAGCATCAAAAATATTTTTCAAAAAGTAAAAAAACTTAAATAAAACTTTTATAAATCATCAAAATAGGAGTTTAAAATGTTGATACAATTATTAAAAACATCGTAAAACATCAAAAGCATAAAAAAGATTCAAAAGCCATTAAAGTAGGGATTTAAAATATTGTTTCAAATATTTTTTCAGAAAACAAAACGACGTTTCTTTAAAAGAAGAATTGAAAAATTATGTTCTCGTTGGACAGTAGCGATTTAACATGGATGCTGTCTTTGACAAAAGATATTTCAATAAACTTTTACCTTATGGTCGCTTTCTTGTAAAACGTCATTACTGTCCGGACACTTTAATATTAAGACAATTTTTTGGGACAGAGAATTGAATATTATATATACAAGCGTGTAAGTTTACTTCTTGTATAGTGCGACTCTTGAATTGTTTGTATGAATTTTAACTACTCCAAAAAAAGATTTACTAGGATATAGTGCAACTGGTCTCGAGAAAATAGCTGGGTTTGAAACCTTTTTAAAAATTACTTGTATATAGTGTGAACTTTTATTTTTTACATTAAATCTGATCATAAAACTCGCATTATAATCAAGCCTTTATGTTAATGATAATGTGGCAAACGAAAAACTGGAACGTCTCGCCAACTAATTATAATACATTTGATTCATAATGGAGGCATCTAAAATATGTCCTTTTGCCAAACTTGATTCAGTGCAACTAAATCAACGCTATTTTTTCTACAACAAACCTGTATTAAAATATATATGGGTGGAGATACGGCAAGAATTTTAAGGAGTGGGGCGACTGATTCCCTAGGGTCAGAATGCTATCTGAGATGTCGTCTATCACAGTAGGAATACTTGGTTTGAAAAGAGTGGAATGATAATTATGCAGCGTGGCAAACGGTTGAATTTGGCTGGGGTGTCTCCGAATAGTACTATGCTTTCTTCTATATTTTGGTTCGGTTGAAAGATATCGCCAAGAAGCATTTGTCAGAAGAGAGTCCATGTAAGATGACTCTTAGATATGTCGTAACATCGCAATTTGCCATTTGTGCATGTGAGTGCTTTATAAGAAAGAAAAATAGGCAAAGAAAGAAAGAAAGAAAGAAAGAAAGAAAGAAAGAAGATGTATACTTGGCCAATAGGCAAAGAAAGAAAGAAGGAAGAAAGAAAGAAAGAAAGAAAGAAGTAAGAAAGAAAGAAAGAAAAAAGATGTATACTTGGCCAATAGGCAAAGAAAGAAAGAAAGAAAGAAAGAAAGAAAGAAAGAAAGAAAGAAAGAAAAAAGATGTATCCTTGGCCAATAGGCAAAGAAAGAAAGAAAGAAAGAAAGAAAGAAAGAAAGAAAGGTGTACATTGGGCCAATAGACAAAGAAAGAAAGAAAGAAAGAAAGAAAGAAAAATAGACAAAGAAAGAAAGAAAAAAAGGATAATATATGATGGGTAAGCAAATACGTACATAAAAAATAAATATAGATTTTTCAAGAAGAGATTTTAGAGATCGAAAAGAAAGAAGAAAGAAAGGATATTGTTTGGTAAACAAGTTATTTTAAACAATAAATGCAAAAAAAGAAGATTTTGAAATAGAGTTTTTAAACAGAAAAGATTGACAGAATGGAGAAAAAAGATTAAATAGAATTAAGAACGGTAATCGGAATGCTAATTAATATTATTGTGAATTTAAAATGTATATGAAATAAGAAACAGTAAAAATTATTAAATCAATAGATAGATCAAAGAAAGAAAGAAAGAAAGAAAGAAAGAAAGAAAGAAAAGAAAAGAAAAATTCAAAAGATTTAAGACTGATTGTGGTAGAAGTTAAAATAAAACAAAAAATAATAAACTTATATAAAAACAAAGTCTTGGTGGATGTATATGTATATATTTGTCCTTTTGCTTTGTCGGCCTGTTTATGTTTTGAGCAGACTGTTTATTTGCGTATGTGTGTGTAACTGTGTACGTGTGTAGCTACGCGTGTATATGGCAGTATTTCTATCAGTGTGTGTTGATTGCTGGCGTGCGCAGTGAAGCATTTTGTTTTCGCTAACAAAAACACATTTTAGAATCCTGGAAATTGGGAATTTCATCATCATCATCATTATTATTATTATTATTATTATTATTATTATTATTATTATTATTTTTGTTATTGTTATTATTATTTTCGGATTTGTAACGATTGTTTTTATATTTGGCTCTGCTTTTGATCTTAATAATAATGTTGTCAGAACAAAATTAATTAGTGTCTGCTGTTTGATTACCAATTCTATGTTCCCATGAGGCAGACCGAAATGAGCAAGCGTTAATTAACTGCTTATTAATGAATAGTGACAATTATTATTAATAATATTATTATCGTCAGTTTTATTGCTCTCATTTTCTTGAAATTATAACGAAGAAGAAAACAAGAATAAAGAAATCGGGTTGATGGCGAGAATCGTTTTCATGGTGAGGCCGACGATGGCGTTAAGAATTAAGAAGAGGATAAGAGAATGATGTTCAGGTTGATGATGATAAAGTAATGGAGATAATTTTATAAGAAACAAAAAAAACGTAATACAATTTCGCCAATAATATCAGTAATTCCTAATAATAGGCGAATTATATTTATAATATTGGAGCATTTCGAATGGTCTCTTAACGTGGAAAAAAAAGACGTAAAGAGCTGAAAATTGAGCGAAGATGTGAAACTACTTAGACATAAACAGTTTTGAAATTAGCAAAAAATACTGGGGAGACTGCTAGAGTGTTGAGAATACGCGGTACCTAATGAAATTGGACATATAATTGTAGAAAGAATATATATTGTATTATAATAATAAATAATTATGAAGAAAAATGCCGCATTAAACTGATTACCGATCTGACCCATCGCATTCACCAATGGCGATTGCTTGATGACTGAATTTAAGCATGAATCAGACTCTCTCTGCTGGGTGTCGAGCTCAATGTCTACTTTTACATTTACATATGCTCTATCTCTGAGATCGAGCACTCTATCTCATTAATTCAGCATACCTTAAAATTATATTTTTATCATATATATATATATATATATATATATATATATATATATATATATATATATATATATATATTCGAGACATATACTGTTAAATATAAGAGGCAATAAATGTCTATTATGTTTAATCAAGAGCCATTCTAAACATCGTATTTTGGGTTTAATTTCAGCTGAAAATAAAGACAAAGATTTTCTACCATTTGGATATTTTTTTATGAAGTTGGTTCTAAGCTTTCAGCTCACATGAGCCATCTTCAGAGAGGATACAAGGACGTTAACACAAAAACATCCACCATCAGCGACGATTTTATCTTGTGTTGACAAAAAAACTCCGCTAAGTAACGGCAACAGTTACCAAAAATAGCAAACGCAATTCGTAAATTTGTAATGCGGTTCTAGAGGCCACACCGCGTGAGAGCTCGAAAGGATATCAGAACCATATATTTAAACGTGATTTTATTAAGTGTGGTTTGTTTAGGTTTAATGTAGATGGCCTCTAATATCTGAAGGTTCTTTTTTCTGTGTGCTTGAGTGAGAATTATTGTGTTATTGACTAAAACCGACAATTTGAAATTATTTATTTGAGCATTATTTTTTATCTATACTCGCATCTAAATAGATATTCTGTTTACAATCAAACAGTATATATATTTATTTCTATTTCTGTTTGATTGTAAGCAGAATATCTATTTAAATGCGAGTATAGATAAAAAATAATGTTCAAATAAATAATTTCAAATTGTCGGTTGTTTATAACCAATTTCGTTAATCTTCGGTAATTTCCGTAACAACATATGTTTCAATATATATGGGAGGTGTGGTCGCGCGCGCTCGCGCGTGTGTGAATTCAGAAATTTATTCACCTGAAGAGAGTCAACTTTGGACTCAAAAGACGTGCAGAGACACAAATTTATTTATGCACATTTAATGTATTATATAAAAGATAAATAATGATAATAATTATTATTATTTTATCACAATGGTTTATAAAAGCATTATATCACTACAGATAAAAAAACTAAAATCCAACCTACTGTTAAAAATTATTGCCTACCCATTTAAATAATGTATGGACCCACTATGTATCTTACCTAGACAAAATTTAAAAGTGACATGCCTTGACACCAGACAATTCCGCTCCCTTTCGCGACCCAAATCTTTAACTCAATAGGTACCGAATGCACCTTTTTGATTGCACAATATTGACACACCTACATGCATATTCTCTAGCTATCCCTTCTACTACTACCCACTTCAGTTTTTCAATAACCAAGAATTTATCATATATTTTCTAAATAAATCAGTTTCACAATTAATTATAAACTATCACCTGAAAAAAACAGTATTGTTCTGAAACATGGAAATTTCGTTTAGTGATATCATGCTTTTATAATAAAAAATACCATATTAATCTTCACTTTTTATGGAGCATTCTTTATAAAAGTAAATGTTTGAATCGTGGGTTCTTTCACTTTCTTATAATATCATAATGCAAATATAAAATTTGTTACTAAGGAGACTGATGTGACATTCACTACTTCTACTTTTGAGTTTCGTATATGAACTTTTGTGCAGTTGTTCGGCCTCCTCATCAGATGTAAAAATTCAGATATAGCTATGAATATATTTGAAAAAAGACAATTTAAATAAAGAAAAAATATCCACAAGAACATGATTCATTTTTGTTTTATTAGACATTAAATTACACCACTTAGCATCCACGATAACTTATTTTGATTTTCAGTTTGCCTGATGCATATTTATGAGCGTTCTTTTGTCTAGATAATTCGGAAAAAATAACACTTTTACTTCCGTGTAAAATATTTCTTTCAAAATAAAATCCATGCATGTAACTATAATATAGTTGACGAATTGCGTCGGCTAAGATCATTTTTCTTTTTGTCTTTATTCATATATGCGATTGCTAATGTTACCCAAGAAAAAGCTAAGACAATTATTTCATTGACAAAATTATCCAGCATTCTTAGCTGTAAAAATCCCTTTGCGTTCAGACGGTGTTCATTTTTGTCCAATATCCATAGTTGACAAAGTTATAACACTGCAGCTACATTACCTTTTTACCTATTTAAATACAAACATCATCCAGTAGAGTCTACTTTTGACATATTTGTTTATTTCGCCCGGTTCACGCTCCACCCACGTCTATTGAACAGGTTAAGAGGCTCATCCCTTGTTTCCTGTTTAGGATGTGGTTTCCAGCTTTCTCTTTTCCAATTTTTTCACTATTACGTAGCCCCCTGCACATCAGTGGCGTTACTGCCTTGTGATACGATTAAAGAAAAAAAAACTATCAAAAGTTGTTTTCTTCTTTTTTTTCTTTAATCCCTGGCGAACTAAAAACGATTGCTTGAAAATTACATTTTTTTCTCCTTAAGCCAGCACACATTTTCCTTGGTGCAAATATTTAACTCATATCATCAAATAGGTATGAAGTTTTGCTTTTAACTATGTCTGCACACTACGTCACAAATAGTCCGTCAAAAATGACCAAAAAGAGGATTTTCATCCTGCTCGTTTTAAGGGAGGCAGACACCATAGACGATGCACCCCATGAAATACACACACGCGCCAACGGCCAGGTCAAAAACCGATAACAGTTCTCCTCAGTGACATGAGATCCTCCGGCTCACGCCAAGCATATTAGTACAGACTCTTTCCCATACGCAGACACACAAACATACGTCGCATAGACGCTTATCAATGTCAACGCACATATGTGACAAGGACACTCTTGCTAATATGCACACAATTGTTCGCATACAAACACATCTCAGTTCGACGCGAAGACGCCATGGTTCGCGTATGTATAAATATATTTTGCTTTTGGTAAACCGTATTTTTTCCTTGTTTTAAATTGTGGACTCTCAGAAATGATATGAACTTGTAACTATGTTTCAACAAATCTTATAAAAAGAAAACGAACAAAATGAAACAATCCACAATAAGAAAATAAACATGATATGACGACGGATGCGGTTCTCAGTCCCACCTAATTCTAAAAGCCTAGTTCAGAAACATTTTTAAGGTCTTCAGAACATAATTAGAATGTTGATGTTGATGTTGATGCAATGTTGATGTTTTACATTATGAGAAACAAATGGTAAGAAGAAAACCCTCATCAGTGCTTGGAAGAGCGATGATGTTAGACTTGGGAAAATATTTTTCTTCTAAATAAATTATATCTGAAAGATTTTTAAAATTTCAGCCCATAGTAAGACCGGCTACTCGGTTGAATGTATCCATATAAGAAAACGACAAATACTCCCATTCTCTCATAAGAATTATAGGTCGGGCGGTTAATTTTGCGTTGTGGTACAGTGGATATTAACTCAGAACGAGAAATCGGGGACCCGAGTTCGAAATCCAGTTGCATTCACTTACGCGCAAATACCCTTGGGAAAGGTATTAATCCGTCTCTTCCTTCCAGTTATAACAGGACAGATTGGGTTCTATAGCCTTGGCTGGCAACCAGTCTACCGCAGAGAGCAATGGCAACCTACTGCGGGATAATCTTCTTTTAGCCCAGTCAATCATGTCTCGAGAGAGACATGATCGCCCAAGCGTGTATCACGTATGGCACTAAACTGACTGGTTAACTTTTGATTATCCCTCGTAAAAACGATTAACGATAATAATACTGAGTATAGAGGTCGACATGAAAATTCGGTGGATTGTTTATTTAATAACGTATGATGATGGTGAGAACGACGAAGAAGAAAAAAAAACAGTAGAAGAATGGACAGACTTATATCGACATAAAGGACAACGAATGGCATTATAAAACAAAGCTGATGAGGACCACGGAAGTAAAGTGAGATGGAAGAAGACATGAAAGTTCGAGAGAAAAGAGACGAACAAAAATGAAGCACTAGAAATAGTGGATATAAAGCATTAAAATAAATGGGTGTGACAACTGAACAACAAAAGGGTCTAATAATAATAATAATAATAATAATAATTGAAAAGAAATAAATGATTATCTAGATATGTTACGTCGAGAACAAAATGGCCGATATCTCAATCAAATATTATCCCATTCTTTTCTGCCAGAACATAAAAAGATTTGCAGCAAATAAAACAGCAATAAAAATGAACGGCGATGATTGTTCTAATAATAATAATCATAATATGTAATTCTTAAAATTCTCTACGATGTTGAGATTAGAATGAGAATTGCAATCCAAAGTAGGAGACAGGATATCAGTCAGTCAGTCAAGTGCTATACGTGATACACGCTTAGGGCGATCATGTCTCGAAAATAGACATGACTGACTGGACAGAAGATTATCCCGCAATAGGTTGCCATTGCTTTCTGCAGTATTATTTGACTCATAACTGGAGGGAAGAGGCGGATTAATACCCTTATATATATATATATATATATATATATATATATATATATATATAATGAATTATTTTGAACATTATTTTTACCGATACTCGTATTTAAGTAGATATTCTGTTTTTAATTAAACAGTATTTTATATTTATATCTACCGGCCTGATTATTTCACGATAAATTTTTATGACGAAAATGTGTGCTATCCAGCAGGATTCGAACCTGCGACCCCTATTTACATAGGGGAAGCTATATATATATATAATCGTATCGCCCCAAGCAAGGCATTTTACTGCCACTGTTGTGCAGGGGGGTTACATAGGAGGAATGTTATGAGGAGTGAGAGGTTGCAGGGAGTGTCAGGAAGAGAGTACGAGAGAGAAGAGATTACTGATGAGAGTGGGGTAGATGAGGAGGAATGTGATGAGGAGTGAGAGGTTGCAGGGCGTGTCAGGAAGAGAGTAGGAGAGAGAAGAGAGTACTGATAAGAGTGGGGTGGATGTAGAAAAGCATGAGAGAGAGGATGTAAGTTAGTGAGACAGGAGATGATTATTGACTTTACATTTAAATTCTTGGCTATTGTTTCCCAACGACGGGATATAATGTCATTAAACAAGAAAATATGTCAGTGAATATCGCAGTTGCGGCAAGCCATAAAATAGATCAGAGAGAAAATGAAAAGACAGGCATCTGCCCTAAAAGAAAGACATCTACCAGAGCGGTGGGGAAGTTTCGAGGGATGAAGGTGACAGTTGTATCACTTGTTTTCAGAACACTGTCTTGAAAAGCATAGAAAACGGCAGAACTAAATACCTAGAACTAACTACTTTTTTGTTATTTTCGGTAATCATTTCAAAAGCCTTACAGCAAATGTAGCAGTAATAAAAATGAACGGCGGTGATTGTTCCAATAATATGAACAGTTGAAGAGGCTCATCCCTTGTTCCCTGTTCAGGATGTGGTTTCCGGCTTTCTCTTTTCTAATCTTTTCACTCTCTTCTTTTTTTTCTTTTTCAATTGGAGTAGATAGACTAAACTATCGCCGGGTTCACACTCCACTCACGTCTGTTGAACAGGTGAAGCGGCTCATCTCTTGTTCCCTGTTTAGGATGTGGTTTCCGGCTTTCTCTTTTCCAATCTGTTCACTCTTACGTAGCCCCCTGCACATCAGTGGCGTTACCGGCTTGCTCAGAGTGATATGATATGTTACCATTTGTACGACGTTTCGGCCGTTGTACGCTCCAGCCTTATTCTGGTGTTAGGAATTTCGTACTGAAACTTTTATTACAATCACTAGGGTATATCATTCTTATTCCTTGCGGGAAGCCTCTTTTAGTAGTCATGAGTTTTCTCCTAACCAGGCTACAGCAGTGGTGAACAAGTTACTTTTTCACCACTGCTGTAGCCTGGTATTGAACTCACAATTCTATATCCACTGGGCCATGTGTTCTTTAGAGGTTTCAAGCAAAAAAATGATAGTGATATACCCCAGTGATTGTAATAAAGGGTTCGGTTTAAAATTCCTAGCACCTGAAGAAGGCCGAGGCGTACAAAGGCCAAAACGTTGTACAAATGGCAACAAAGATGAGGATAATAGTCCGAATAATGTAAATACTGTAAATACCACCTCATCTCAGAAATATAGACAAATGTCTTAATATTTATTTATTTTTTTTAATGCTTAGTTGAAAATGTCTTGATACCATTTCTGACCTTAGGTCTCTGGTTGGGACCCGGAAAGAAATAAGTATACAACCGAAATCCCTTACTATTCTGCATATCATTAATAGCACTAACCAGTCAACTTAATAAGACAGAATGTGGTTATAAAATAGGACAAAAGAAAATAAGCCATCTATTTTACATGGATGACTTGAAGTTATATGCTAAGAATGATAATGAGCTGGAAGATCTTCTGCAAACTGTAAAATGATTCAGCGAAGACATTGGAATGAAATTTAATTTGAATAAATGTGCTAAAGCTACAGTTTTACGTGGATCAATACAAGAAACATCCTCAATTAGCCTAGACCCTGCTGTAACAATAAAAGAATTGAAACCAGAAGAAGCTTATAAATACCTAGGTGTAAATGAGAGTGAAAACATTCACCATAAAAAAAATGAAAGAAATAGTGCGTAAAGAGTACTATAGAAGGCTACGAATGATATTAAAAACTGAATTAAATTCACAGAACAGAGTTATGGCCATTAATAGCCTTGCAATCCCAGTTGTCCAATATAGCTTTAACATCTTAAACTGGACTCTAAACGACATCAGGCGAATGGATGCTAAAACAAGAAAGCTTCTTTCTAAGCATAAGATGCATCATCCAAAGGCTGATGTAGACCGTCTATACATACCCCGTAAAGAAGGTGGAAGAGGTCTTATTCAGCTGGAATTGTCATACAAGACAACAACTATTGGCTTACTAACATACATAGAAACAACAAAGGATTGGATGATACAATTAGTAGGGCAACATGAAGAAAGAAAGAAAAAATATTCAATAATAAAAGAAGGCAGTAAATTCAAACAAGATTTACAGTTAGTAGATTCTGTAGAAAAGCAGAACGGAAACCAAGAGCCGGCTATTGCGGCAAAGAATATGAAAATGAAAGCCAAAGATAAAGCTCTTGAACAGATGAAACAGCGCTGGCAAGACAAACCTCTGCATGGCCAATATCCAGTACGTGCCAATAAATCCAATGTTGACAAAGTTAATACTCATCGATGGTTACGTGCATCTGGATTAAAGTCTGAAACTGAAGGCTTTATTCTTGCAGCACAAGACCAAAGTCTTTTCACGAGAAACTTTCAGGCAAATATTATGCATAATAATATGGATCCAAAATGCAGGTTTTGTGATAAACACCAAGAAACAATAGACCACCTAATCTCAGGCTGTTCTGTGCTTGCCCCAAATGAATATAAAAATCGCCACGATAGAGTTGGGCAATATTTACATTGGGCAATGTGCAAACATTATGGAAAAGCTGTAGGCAAGCACTGGTATGAACATCACCCAGCACCGGTTACAGAAATAGAAGATGTAACCATTCTATGGGATTACACCATCTACACAGACAGAAAAATTGAAGCAAACAGGCCAGACATTATTGTTAAAAACCAGAAGGAGAAAACTTGTCTATTAATTGATATGGCTTGTCCAGCGGATTGTAACATAGCAATCAAGGAATTTGAAAAACTGTCAAAATATAAAGACCTGGAAATTGAAATAGAAAAAATGTGGAAATTGAAAACAAGAGTTGTGCCAGTGATAGTAGGTGCACTTGGAATGATAAAAAATGAAACAAAACAACACATTGAAAGAATCCCTGGAAACCCCAGCTTAAGAGATATACAAAAAATTGTCTTATTAAGTACAGCCCACACACTAAGGAAAACTTTATCTATGTAATGATGGAGATGATAGGGAAGATAGAAAAACATGAAATGGAGCCATAACAACACGCCACTACCTGCCTTAGGTCTCCCCGCAGACTTGTTTGGTAGTGAGACCAAAGCAGAAATCGAAATATGATGAAAAATGACATAATAATAATAATAATAAATACGCTGACTCATAATTTTCATTGATTCTGATCTTAATTCTTTGGTGTTGTTAGAATACACATGCTTCGGCTTAGTAAATTAAAATGGACTATAATAAATACCACCTTTAGTAGCGCAGATATGCCTGATCTTAATAATTGTGCATTTTCCATAAAGAGTTGATGTGCTGTGCATTATTGATAGCGGGTGTAAGTGATGAGAAAGCACTGTAGCCGGATGTAGAGAGGATATTTTAAGTTTGAGTGCTGTAGTAGAAAGAAAAAAAGACAAGAAAATGCCTTCTAATCGAAGTTTTTTTGGGTTTTTTTTTCCTAATGGCCATAATATTACGGTCAAATAAGTTGACAAGCCTAAGAAATATACCGATTTTCGGATTTAGTGAACGTAACATTCAGGCAACTGTTCTCCCAGTTAGCATTGGGGTGTTGGGGTCTGTACCACCGAACTTAAAGTCTTATATAAAGAAGATCGGAATAAAACCTAGCATCCAAACGCTTCAGATGCTTATGTTGCTTGACACTTCAAATATTCTGCGAAAAGTTATCTGTTTGAGGTCGCAAGATTTGACTAAGAGCAACCATAATGAGAAATAACCGATTGAAAACGAAAAGCTGTGAGAAAAAAAAGAAGAAAATAACACTAATATTAATAGTAAACCCAAACAGCAGGAAAAAGGTATATTCATAATAGCAATGATGTCTAAAGGCAAGAAATCATTTGAATTCCAGCTATTACTGTTACAATTACTATCCTTATTACTACTAATAATGAAAATGATAGCAATGATATCTAGAAGCAGTAATTCATTCGTATTCCATCTATTACTATTAAAATTACTATCCTTATTACTACTACTAATAATAATAACAATTAATATCTAAAATAAGGAAATCATTCCTATTCCATATATTACTACTACAATTACTAGCCTTATTACTACTACTAATAATAAAAATAATAGCAATGATATCTAAAAGCAGTAATGCATTCGTATTCCATCTATTACCATTAAAATTACTATCCTTATTACTACTAATAATAATAATAGCAACATATCTAAAAGCAGGAAATCATTAGTAACCCAGCTAATACTATTACAATTACTATCCCTATTACTACTAGTAATAATAATTATATTCAGACCAAAGAGATCATTAGTTTTACAACTTCTAGTAATAATAATAATAATAATAATAATAATAATGAAGATCGACTGTATTACTACTACCTCTACTGAAAATAATAATATCTAAAAACAGGGATATTTGGATTCAAGTTATTACTAATACAACTACTACTACTAATAATAATGCTATTAAAAAGCAAAAAACTTTGTTTTATTACTACGACTACTACTATTCTTACTACTACTACTACTAATAATAATAATAATGAAATTAATATCCAAAAGCAGGATATCATTCGTCTTCCAACAATTATCGCTACTACTACTGCTAATAATTATAATATAAAAAAATCAGGTAACTCGGTTGTACTATAACTACTACTAATAAGAAGAAGTAATAATATCAAAACGTCAAACTTTCGGCTTTATTACTACCACTACTACTAATAATAATAATAATAAAAATTAAGAATCTCAGATGTACTGCTACGAATAATAATAATAATAATATCGAAAAGCACAGAATCAGCTGTACCGAAAAGGAAAAACTATAAGACGCAAGAAGAGAAAAGCAGTAATAATAACTAAAAAAACAGTTAATACTAATTCAAGATTCAGTCAGTCAGTTAAGTACCATACGTGATACACGCTCTGGGCAATCATGTCTCGAAAGAGACATGACTGACTGACTGGGCAGATTATTATCCCGTAGTACGTTGCCATTGCTTTCTGTGGTATACTGGTTGCCAGCCAAGGCTATAGAACCCAATTTATCCTATTATTTAACCCATAACTGGAGAAAAGAGACAGATTAAGACCTTTCTCATTTGTGCGTAAGTGAATGCAAGGAATTCAACTGGAATTCGAACTAGGCAGCCCCATTTGTTGTTCCGTGTCGATATACACTGGACCAAAACGCACATCCAATTCAAAATTCAATCATTTAAGTGCCATACGTGATACACGATTGGGCGATCATGTCTCTTTCGGGACATGACTGACTGGGCAGAAGATTTTTCCGCAGTAGGTTTCCATTGCTTTCTGCGGTAGACTGATTGCCGACCAAGGCTATAGAACTCAATCTGTCCTGTTATTTAACCCATAATTGGAGGGAAGAGATGGATTAATACCTTTCTCAAGGGTATATGATTGCAACCAATTCAACTGGAATTCGGACTCGGCTCTCTGATTTCTCATTCCGAGTAAAAATCCACTGGACTGCAACGTATATACCAATGTGAGTAATACTACAACTAATACTAATACTAACTCAACAGCAGAATATTAGTGTGATTTATGGAAGCAGGTGTAAGTGTGAAACAGGAATTCCAAGAAAACCATAATTGGCAGCTTTTTGAAAGTATCTCGATAAAAAATTCAAAATAAAATGTAAACGTTTTTAATGCTTTCGATTCTTTTAAAGCAAACAGACGATCATCTGTTTTGAATGCACTTTATTTGATATAATTTCTTTACAAATAATGGCGGAAGAAATCTCTGTGCAGCTGAATCAAAAACCGAAGTAGATAATTAACCCTGCAGTAAGGCAAAAGCAATTGCCTATAATAAGCATGGACTTTACATGGCTTGCATAAAATTTGGAAATGCATTTATCCAGTCTCGTATCCACTGCCTTAAGAGATGCGAATGAACTTACGTTTCAAGGAAAGTGGAACCGAAGAAGAGGGTTCAAAACCTAATAAAACGAAACAGCACTTTTTAATCGTCTGAAAGAACCATTTTTGTCTTCCATCAGCATGGCTAATGCTAACCTCCATGAGAGTGATTCATTGCGCCTACTTGGACTAAAGTTTTCAACTGACAGGAAGTGAGAAAAGTATATTTCTGCAGCTAAGAATGTCGGTTAACTATGTCGTGCTAGACAAATTTTATTTCCAAAATCTATCTTATATATTCATAAGTATACTATTTGTCCTCAGTGTGTATATTGTTGCCTGACCAGGTCTGGTACACCTGCTATATATTTAAAGATTCTTGATAAAATCCAAAGAAGGTCGCATTATTACTCGTTTTAACCTGGCTTCTTTCCAACCACCGCAACTTTGCTTCCCTGTGTCTTTTCTATAGATACTTTCATGAAAATTGTTCTGATGTACTTTTCTTTATGGTACCTAAACTTGATGAATGTAACTGCAGTAATAGACTAACGGCAAGGACACATCATTTTATAAAATGTTTTAATAAAGTTGTCTATTGTTATTTTTTTTTTGTCTTTTGATTACTTAACCCAATCAGTCAGTTAAGTGACATACGTGATACACGCTTGGATGATCATGTCTCGAAAGTGACATGACTGACTGGCCAGATTTTTGCCCAGTAGGTTACCATTACTTTCTGCAGTAGACTGGTTGCCAACCAAGCCTGAATCACAATCAATTCTGCTATTTAACCCATAGCTTGAGAGAAGAGGTTGATTAATAACTTTCTTAAGGGTATTTGCGCGTAAGTGAATGCAATGAATTTAATGGAATTTGAACTTGACTCTCTGATTTCTATCTAAGCCGATATCCACTGAAACAAAAGAAACATCTTTTAGCCAGCACTAAGTTTGTCCAATAAAAAGCTCAAAAGCCACTCAATGTAGGGAATTAGCGACTGTGATTGGCAAAAATGGATTAAGTAATGCACATTATGCGGACGTGTAGGATAGAAGTCGATTGACACTGAACTTGAAGAGACCAAGACTGCAGTTATCAGAGAGGTGTCCTCTTTCTAGTGTGGTCCATAAAGTAACAGTTCTCGGGAAGAAGTTACTTTTTAACAAAAGAATGTGACGTGGATGGAGATAAGTTGCTACCGTGAACATGGTATACTGGATCCTGGCTGTGAAAGCCTAACCTGGTGGAACGAAAGAATGAAACTCGACTGAACATCTGCCATAGTAATATCGATACAGTAGTGAGAGGCTAGCAATGAGTCGTCTGTGTAATAAGGTTTGTAGGGTAGAGAATAATTCATGACCCAAAAGACAACGTAATCGATTTTTAATTTTATCGAGATAGTAAAGTAAGAACTTGGTAACAGAATGGGGTATACCAGAATGAAGCAAGTGCAAAAATTCAAATACCTAGGAAGTGTTCTAACACGATATGGAAAGTGCAACACGGAGATCCGAAAACGAACTGGCATGGCAAAGGATGCGTTCCAGAAGCTGAGTAAAGTACTAACACACAGGAAAATGTCACTAGCGACAAAGAAAAGAGTGCTGGATTGCTATGTGATGTCAGTTCTTCAATACGGCAGTGAATGCTGGACAATATCCTGAAAAATAAGGACAAAACTTGAAGCAGCGGAAATGTAATTCTACAGAAGGGTGTTGTGGATATTGTGGACTGAGCATGCAAGCAACGATGAGGTGTTGGAAAGAATGGCAACAAAAAGAAAATTAATAGTGAGCATCAGGAAGAGACAACAGAAGTTCCTGGGACATGCAATGAGGAAGGAGAGCTTTGAGAACCTGATACTGACAGGCCAGATAGAAGGAAAAAGAGACAGAGGAAGGCAGCGGATAACATACTTTTAGGGTCTGAGCAGGTGGATGGTGTAACGGGGGTTGCGAGGTGTAACAGGAGCAAACATACTAAGAGCCAACAGGGATAGGGAGACGTGGAGAACCATGATCGCCTATGTCCTGAAGGGACAGGTCACATAAAAGAAGAACAGCAGACCAGATACTCTATTCTTGGTTTCCACTGACACTTGTAAAAATAGAGTTTAACAACGAGAGTTAGGCATTTTCAGTGGCGATTCAAATGACTGATCATTCTTTCAGCATCTTTTACGATGGTACCAATATAATCGTTCCATTTTAGGTCTGGATTCAAATTTACATCCAGTATACGTTCAAGGAAAATAACATCTTTGAAGAATATAATTGCGCATTAGGATTTGTACATATTCAGAAGCTTACGGCCACATCACTTTTAAGCACCGCTTCTCCGTGAAGGATTGAATCTATCTCTTTCCTCAGCCACTGCCTCTGGATTAGATACCAAGGCAGAATCATTCTTCTAGGGTTGATGTGAAACTAGTCTACGGGTAAAACAAATACAAATTCTAAAATCTTACATAAATAAACGGGAAACCACTCTACTGTATTTCCAAAGAGCATTTACAGAAATACTTATTTTACACAAACGACAAGGAATAAAAATGACACTCAAGAAAAGAGATTCTCGCTGAGCAGAAAGCGATTAGAATCCAATTAAAATTTGTTCCGTGATATCAAATTTCCGAAACTCTACAAAAAATATCTTCATTAACGTAACTATTTGCACTGACAGAAAACAAAATGGTGATGGTCTGAAGTACGATGCTGAATTTTAATAGAAAGAAGCGGAAGAAAAATAAAGGCTAAAAACACATGACAATATATGTTCGTGATGATGTTGATAATAAAATCGAAGTCTGTTTCAAAAACAAAAAGATAACAAAAAATAGAAAAACAAAATTGAAGAGAAATAAGAAAGAAGATGAAGTCGAAACTGAATAAGAAACAGAATGAAACTCTAAAAGATGGTTTGGATGAATATAGGTAGAAAAGCGAAAAAAAAGAAAATGTCTGTTTTAAAATTGCACCTCATTTTCTGTATATAGAACCTAGAATCAGTGAAAATTTCACTGAAATATGTTGCAAAAATTCTATTTTCCCTGAAAGATGGTATCAAGTTAAAGGAAAATGGTGGCGATATACAGAAGAAAGAAGCCTTCAGTTTAAACTTATTTTAGCAGGATATGAGTTTAGAGGAAAAAACAAATAAAATTAACCAAAAAATCAAATGGTAAAGAAAGAAAATGAAGATGCAGATTAGCTGAGTCTTCTTCTTCTTCTATGTGCCCTGTCCCTTCAGGACGTAGGCGATCATGGATCTCCACGTCTCCCTATCCCTTGTGGCTCTTAGTATGTTTGCTCCTGTTGCTCCTGGCAACCCCCGTTCCGTCATCCACCTGATCAGACTCTGCAGATATGTTATCCGCTGCCTTCCTCTGTCTCTCCTTCCTTCTATCTGACCAGTCAGTATCAGGTTCTCCGGGCTCTCCTTCCTCATTGCATGTCCCAGGAACTTCAGTTGTCTCTTCCTGATGCTCAGCATCAATTTCCTTTTTGTTGCCATTCTTTCTAACACTTCGTCGTTGCTTGTATGCTCAGTCCACGATATCCGTAGCATCCTTCTGTAGAACCACATTTCGGCCGCTTCCAGTTTTTTCCTCATTTTCGATGATATTGTCCAGCATTCACAGCCGTACTGAAGAACTGACATCACGTAGCAGTCTAGCACTCTTTTCTTCGTTTCTATTGAGATCTTCCTGTGTGTTAGTATTTTGCTCATCTTCTGGAACGCGTCCTTTGCCATGCCAATTCGCCTTCGGATCTCCGTGTCGCACTTTCCATCTCCTGTTAGAACACTTCCTAGTTACTTAAATTCTTGGACTTGTTTGATTCTCTGAGTCAGTAGGATGAAAAAAATAAAAATAAAAATGAAAAAATATTTTGTTAATGAAAAGACAATATAGAAGAAAAGCAATATGTCTGGGATAACATCAATGAAGATTGGCAAATTACAGTGTGGATAGACCCATGTCAATGGTGATGACTCCATAAAAATTTACGACGCAGAACTTTCCCAGGTATTCTAAATTAATCTAGATGTTATTGACAAAGGGAAAATACATGAAAGAATAATAGATATCATATGCAAGAGTCAACACCTAATTTTTATGACACTTCAAATGCAGTTTCATCAGACGCACGTAGAAAATGGTGATTCTACTTAGTGTTGTTGTTATTAATGTTGTTATTGCTACCATATTGCTTTGTTAAACGTCTAAAATATTAACTGGGTATTGTTAGTGAATTAGAATGAATTCTTTCTCAGCTTTCGGAAATAGAAAGCCAGGGATTTAAATGCAAAGCGATATTGTTTGAATAATGCACAGATGTACTGCATATATTGTAATTGTCCTTCAGACATATATTCTTTCTTCAGTTTTAGAATTTTTCACAATATGGGACTTCATCGGTAGAAATTGTTTAGAAGATTTCAGTAATTTTTGATTCATTTTCGCAAATGCATTTTAAGATTTTAAGGGTATTTTTTACTTAGATCGAAAGAAAGTTATATATATATATATATATATATATATATATATATAATGCAAAGTCAATACTCATCTACTAACCACTGGACTCTAGCTCTCTCCCCTCCCCTGTATAACGTTCCCTTTCTCTCCACCTATGTATCTGTCATCGCACCTGTTTTCTCAGCTTTCTATTGTTCCTTTCTAACTAGTTTGTACTCCTCACTCTTTTCTAATTAATCTTTTTACATTTATGTACCCCACTGCACATCAGTGACGTTTCCGCCTTGCTCGGGTTGAAATGATTAAAAATATAAATATATATATATATATATATATATATATATATATATATATATATAAACTTATTTATAAATGGAACTTTGTGTGTGTATATGTCTGTGTGTATGTCCGTTACCTATAGACTCCGAAACGGCTGAACCGATTTTCTTGAGAATTTACACAGTTGTACTATAAGCGTCTGCGAGTGTTCTTAGTTAGATTTTGTGTCGGGGTACCACAGATAAATATCGAAAATCGAAAATCGAAAAATCGGGTTATAGAAGGAGTAGTCCGATTTTAATCAAATTTGATACACTTATAGACAAAGACATAAGAAACGATATTCAGAAGGTTCAAGGTTGCAGTTCTTACAATAGTGCAGAAAATCGATAACATATATACATACAAGGCAAGATGTTTGTATGTGTGTCTGTTTATCTGTCTGTATGTCGTTTATACAAATCCACAATTTTATCCGATTCTCACCAAACTTCACACAAATATTCTTTAGGCTGAGTCTGAGCTCCAGAACCATGGATTAGATTTAAAGCTTACGTTACACGCGAGCAACTCCGGGCTATACCGCTAGTATATATATAAGGCTTTCTTTCGATCTAAGTAAAAATAGCCTTATATATATATATATATATATATATATATATATATATATAATATCAATTTACGGATGGTTCGTTCCGTTCGAGGGTTTTTTTCTTTACTGTGAAGAACCGTATGTATTGTCGGTCCTACGCAGTTTTCTTTTTTTCCCCTCTTTGTCCAAAGCTCTATAGCCGAGGACAATAACGGAGTTAGATTCTGCTGGTTATTCGTGGTCTTTAAAAATTACTTGTGTAACATTTTAAGATTAGAATACGTACAGAGTCGGTTTTATTATTATATATATATATATATATATATATATATATATATATATATATATATACGAGTGTGTGTGTTTTTTTAAAACTTTTACATTTAAAATTTAAATAAAACATATTTATTGCCCAAAATTTTATATTGGGCAAGTTTTAAATTAATTTTCTAAATATTGCAACTGTATGGTATGTTCTTATATATATATATATATATATATATATATATATATATATATATATATATAGTCTAATTGTAATATTGTCAAAATTACTGTATCTTTCATTACCTTACTGGTAATAAAGCATTTTAGGCAAGCAGATTATCTTGTCACAAAGTGTTCGATATCAAGATAAAAAGCTTTAACAGAATTAATGTACAGAAAATTGTGACTTAGCTGAGCGGTGCTATTTCAGCCATATCGACTTCGAATATTCGTGTGGGTGTTATTGAAATGTCTTTATTCATCAGGGTCATATAAATATTAGTCATCCGCAGACAGATCTGTTTTGGTGTATCGCAGCTCATCAGTATATATATATGTATATATATATACATTACCGGCCACAATTTTAAGGCTATCCCAGATTTTTGAAAAAATGTTGTATTTCATACTATTTTTAGTATTTATTGCCAAGTAGATAATTCTAAATGAAAATAAAATGGTTCATTTCGTTATTATTACTCTGCAAAATTTTACAATTAGCCAGAAAGCTTTTGATTCGGCCAGTCAATAAGAAGAAGCGTCTTGCATGGGGAAGAGAGCACAAAAAGTGGACACCAAAACAGTTCATTTGATGCACATGTTTATGTGCAGTATTAACAAAAGAACCATTCTATTTTCATTTAGAATTATCCACTTGGCAATAAATACTATGAATACTATGAAATACATCATTTTCTTAAATGAAACTGATACGTACTGAGCGATTTGGCTGTCGAGAAGAATTAGTGTATATTTTCATCTATACCATGAAGGCCTTAACTGACAAACTCATTCTTAAAAACTTATTTATATATCTCATAAAAAAGAGATTTTGACAATTCCACATATCAATCTGCTGATCAAACAAAAAATATTTCTTTATATTTCTTTTAGGTTGACTAAACCAGAGAAAAATACACATTTTTACAATCGAGATAGTTCCCTAATATAGGTCCTCGAAATTGTAGATCATTTTCCATATTCGAAAGAGTACCATGTTTTAAACTGAGTGAAAGGTTTTTTGATGCGCACTATTATTAATAAAGGATAACTACACATTGACTGTGTTTAAATGATTCTATATTCGGGTTCAGTCAAAAAAGATCCTTACTATCCATAGACTTTAGTACAGAGAAAAAAGGTATAACAAACGCATATCAACATAAATCAGAAAAGATGGGGCCAATATAGAAACTTGAGGAACACCACAAGGAATAAGTTTTTATAGATGTGATATCAATTTACCAAGTTTTTATAGATGTGATATCAATTTAAAGAAGTTTTTATAGATGTGATATCAATTTAAAGAACGTTTATAGATGTGATATCAATTTAAAGAACGTTTTATAGATGTGATATAGATGTGATATCAATTTAAAGAACGTAAGTTTTTATAGATGTGATATCAATTTATCAAGTTTTTATAGATGTGATATCAATTTAAAGAACGTTCATATTTTTATCAAAATATGAACGTTCTTTTACTTTAATTTCTTTATGTTCATGTTTCTAAAATACAATGCTGTGATCAACTGTATCGATGGCTTTACTAAGATCAATAAATACAGTTAGGGTTAAATGTTTCTTCGCCGAAGCCTCATGAATAGGATTAACAAGCACTATGAGTCTGTAGTCTACGTTTTTTTTTCTGAAACGTAACAGTTTTCTTATGAAACAGATATTTTTTTAAAATAATCGTAGGATTAGATAAGTTTAATAAGAATAGTGGTTCACTAATTGTCTGGTGCATACTCCTTCGTAATCTTTTGAACAAAAGTAGAGATTTATTTCTTGTTTCACGTTTATGATTGGGTTTCTGGGTTTTTTTTTAAGTGTTTGTTTTCTTTTAGTTTTATGTCTTAGTAACATTATCGCCTTGCTTGAAAGGAATTGATTAAAAAATATCTGATACGCATGGTTCTTTTTAACAAATTAGAAAAAAACAGTGAAAATGAAATAGATCAATAAGTTTCTCGTTTGTACGATGTTCCTGATTTGGACAATAACATTACTTTTGTAATGAATTTTTTCATGAATTTCACTTGCAAATTAATGTTAAAGATATGCAACGAAAGCGTTTTCTTTGATTCATGACATTCTTTCACCATTTGTCGACATTTCTGAGATGAGCTGCTTATGTTATTTACGTTGTTCGGATTGTTTTCCCCATGCATATTCACGACGTTTCAGCCGTTGTACGCCAAGACATTGTTCAGGTGATGCATATTGAAATTTTCAACCAAACTTTTTCAGAGATTAGGTATTGTACCTATTTATTCTATTTATATTGTTCGGACTGTTGTTCTCATCTTTGTTCTCACATTCACGACGTTTCGGTCGCTGTACGCTCCGGTCTTATTCAGATTATTGGAATTTTGAACCGAACCCTTTATTTCGAACAATGATGTAGATTTATCTCGTTCCATGAGTCATGCTACTTTCGGATATTTTAGTGATCTCTATTTAACTTATCTCTTAGTTTTGTTTTTTGTTTGTTTGTTTGTTTTTTGTTCGCCACTTTTGTCGAAAGGAATTAAATTTACAATACTTTGGATCAAGTCACTAGACACAACCAACGCTTTTTCATACCTTCGCATTAAAATAGAGTGTTTTGTGTTTTTGAATGTGCACGGTGAATCAATACAACAAATATTGTTTTCTTTCCTTGACAGTGTACAGCACGAATAACACACAAATAAACAGACTCATTTGGTCAGTTTTAGCTTAGCCATTGTAGTCACCAATCCTACACCGACCAGTTATTACCTTTTCGAATCGGTGCAAAACGCTTTAAATAGGCGAAATTTTCTATACTGAAATCCAGATACAAGATTTCTTCAAAAGCTTTTTATTACATCGAAACCTGCGGAATTTTACTCAAAACCTGTCGAAGAGCTTCTTTATAAGTGGCAAGAAATCATTACAGATAATGGTGAATATATAATTGAATAAAATAGAATTGTAGTTTATTTTTTCAGAATAAATTTGATAAAGAAAAACGAAAATTATTTATGACTCAACCTGTTCCTCGTATTTTATTTTCATTTATTTTCTTCTTTTCTTTTCTATTGTTCTTCTTTTAATTTTTTCGTCTTTGCTTTTCTTCTTTTCTATCTCCACTTCAGTGTCCTTCCCTTGATTTTCTCTTTTTCTCCTTTCTCATTTTTATCTACCATCCTCCTTTACTCTCTTCTATTTCTCCCTTTTTTTTCACTTGTTTGTGTGATTTCGAAGCTCCTGAAACGTCTTTGTTAAAATCTCGAACAGTATTGTGCGATAACAGAGCTACACTTTTAAAATTCAACGCTACGTAAGCTAGATAGCTAATCAATTATTTATAAAAACTAAGGAGGCAGCCAACTAGTTAAAATTCATACGTTAGCTGATATGTTGCTAATTAATTATGCATGCTCTTCCTGTGAAAACCAATTCTATTGAAAATGTAAATATAATTATGGTGAGAGATTACATTTTAAGTTTTTCTTTTTGTTTGAAAAATTGTTCTCGCAAAAGTATGCTAAGCTCACGAGAAATTAAAATATTTTCAAATAATTTTTACTAGATAGCTGATTTAAGACCAATGTTTCTTTGAGCGTCTGAAGTAATTAAAGAAATCTGCAATAAAAACAAACGAAACCACTAAATATGAGAATATCATCATTCAAAGAATATAGCATCCTCTTTATACTACTATTTTTTTTTTTTTTTGGTTCTCAATTGAATTTACCATCAATATCATTTGCGCGGATCCATCACTTTTGACATATATTGAAAGATGTTGAAACATACTTCATCTAAAGAAGGGAGTATAAACAAGAACTAGACGTAGGGATCTAAAGTTTTTCAGCGACATCCTTCATACTCAGAAAAGAGAATCTCAGAGGATTAAAGCGAATGAAGCCATGGTGGATTCACAGAGGAAATAAATAATCCAGATACAAACTAGAGCTATGAACATGAAGCATGCATGGACAGTAACAAGAGTTATTCGATATGAGAGGTATTGTCAGCAGTGAGTTATTACCACGGGGCTAGATGGCCAATCAACAACTATACAAAGACATTCTGTAGTGTTTGCTTCGCTAGGTTCACGAGAACAGCCAAGAGTTGTGCTAGGAAAAATCGTGGCTGCTTTGTCACGACAATATACCTGCTCGCAATGCCATGAGCGCCCGGCAGTTTCTGGCCGAGAACATCACCGTAGTAGAACAACCCCTATAATCACTTGATCTTTCAATTTTTTTAATTTTCCCCAATTTCATGGGGATCAAAAATGGGATCCACTTTCAAGATGTGTATTCAATCAATAGGGCTGAGTGGTACCCAAGAAAAATCTTTCCAGTTGTATATACCATTCTACTGCTGCTGCTGGAACAACAATCGTCGAATAAGCGGCAAACACAAAACAATGAATATATATAAATATAATCTTATATTTTTATTCTTCTTCTGTAACGGTTGTGTGTAAAGAAGTAGTCAGAGGGAATCACGAACATGCGAAGGAGTTATCGGAAGTTGTCATCTCTTCTTTACTGCTCTCTCTCTCTCTCTCTCTCTCTCTCTCTCTCTCTCTCTCTCTCTCTCTCTCTCTCTGTGTGTGTGTGTGTGGGTCTATTTGGTGTCCTGAGGTGTTCACTTTTTTGCCCGGAAAGAATCACTCTTATATAAGCTGAAATTCCTTCGAATTCCACCTAATTGCGTCATCGATGAAAAGGCATATCTATTACTCGTTTTTGCTGATTTTGCTTTTGGACCAGCTGCCTTTGATGTCATCATATTCCATTTGCTATTGTTTATATTTTCTGACTTTGAAAGCGGCTACACTGACGCAAATACACTTTTGTTTCTCATTGTTTCTGACACCAAACACATTTCTGTCGGTCACCGAAATACATTTTATTATTTTAATGTCAGCTGCCTTTGACCGAAATCATCTTTCGTCGTTCACAGAAAGATATTACACCAGTAATACATAGAAACGTTTACAGGAAAAGGTGTACTAAAATCGATGGGGAGTTGTTTTAAAGAGAAAACCAGATACTTTGTTGTTTAGAATTTAAATAATTCGTAATATCAGTTCCCACTGTGTTAAGCCATAACTGCTGAGTTTCAGTGGTTTACTAGTTGAAATCATTTCAAGACAAACAAGCTTTGCAAAAATGTGCTTAATATCAAGATAAATGATAGAACATTAATATAATTAATATAGAAAAAATTGTCATTTAACTGGTCATTGTCAGTTCCGTCATGCTGACTTTGAAGTTTCGGAATGCCTTTACTCATCAGGGCAGAAAAATCAGACAAGACCTGATGAGTCAGCGCATTCCCATACGTTCAAACATCTTTGAAATCGCCATGATGGAAGTAACGCAGATTAATTAACTGACAATTATATATATATATATATATATATATATATATATATATATATATATATATATACTCACACACATACTGGAAAAGTCTTACAAAAGATTAGATTTTTTAAAGAATTGTCAAAAACAACCCATGTTGACATACTGCGTTTTTTTTTTCTAATGTGATGATGACAATCTGTGAACATCTTATTATTACTGTCTGATTCAGGACACTGATACATTTCCGCCTCAGTCTTGGGTTCGTTCTAAAGTCTAATTCGACTCTATACTTCTAACGATATTTTCATTCCCTAATTAAATCTTGATATCTTCAAGTCTAGAATTATCTGTTATCTTTCCTGCATAAACCCAAGAATTTAACTTCTTTCCCTTACTTAAAATAATACAACTCCACACAAAAACCCTCTACCTTAAATGGATCTTGGGCCTTGTATTAGGTGAAAATTAGCAAACATTATATGTGTATATTTACTCAGGTAGTGAAATTGAGTGACTGTCATGATCTGATCTAATCTGGTCTTGCGAAGATTGAGCATTGCAGGAATCAGCTACTTTTTCGCAGTAACATTATTTTGTTTATTCCCATAATTAACAGATAAAACACCTATATTCATAATCAGTAAAATATAGCCGAAATCCCGTGAACATATAATGAGGAAGGTGAGTTCGGAAAACTTAAACCTCATGTGACATAATGAAAGAAAGAGAGTTAGGAAAAGTTAGTGAGCTACTTACCGGATGAATTTGTGCGAATTGATGGTAGAACTAGATGCGGGGGTCTTAGAAAAAGAGAAAGACTAGTAAGGCCCACAAGAGATTCAAGTTGGGGAGATTCATGATCCTAAATGTTTTGAAGGGGCGCAGCACTTAAAAAGAAAAGTATGCTGGCTTCTTATATCGCCGAATGAAACTGATTTGCTTTGGCTTTAAGACGAGCTATGATCTCTGTAACGTTATCGTTCCACAGACTGAATAAAAAACATAAAACTAAATCTCTCATATTAAAAATTATGAACAAAATCTTAGGTCAACCACAGTCATTATGAACACAATGGGTTTTTCGACGACTTTATATTGTATAGTAAGCCAGGGATGGATACGGTTTTGGACCCAAAGTTGTTCTTTTCCTAGATTTAGTTGCTAATCACAGCTAGAGAGACAAGTCTGTCTTGTTATCTAATCTAAACTTATTTATAAATGGAACTTTGTCTGTGTGTGTATGTGTGTGTGTATGTGTCTGTGTCCGTTACCTGGCTGAATTGTTTTTCTTGAAAATTTACACATTTGTACTATAAGCGTCGCCGAGTGTTCTTGACTAGGGTTTGTGTCGAGGTGCCCCCGATAAATATCGAAAATCGATGATCGAAAAAATCGGGTTAAAAAGGAGTCGCCCGATTTTAATCAAATTTGATACACTCATAGACAGAGACATAAGAAACGATATTCAGAAGTTTCAAGGTTGCAGTTCTTACAATAGTGCAGAAAATCAATAATATATATATATATATATATATATATATATATATATAAGGTAAGATGTTTGTGTGTGTGTCTGTTCATCTGTCTGTATGTCCTTTATGCTAATCCACAATTTTTATCCGATTCTCACCAAACTTCAAAGTTTGACTTGCATCCTTTCATTTTTCTTTCAATCTACGGTTTCGCTTTAACTGGAAACAACTATTGCTTTTTAGTCATTCGTGCCAACGTCCAAAGAGTCTGAACTCCAGGACCATGGATTGATTGTAAAGCTTTCATTTCACCCGAGCAACGCAGGGCTGTACTGCTAGTTTAACACATAACTGGAAGAGAAGAAACGGATTCATAGATTTCTCAAGAATAATTTACACGAAATTGTATTAAAAAATCGTACATGAATTCGAACTTTATCGCTCCGTGCTGCTAACAATAAGTGTATTTCCCTTGCCTCCCCCTCACTGTTGTGACAAGGTCTAGTTTAATGTCGAGAATCAAAACGCGTACACTCGGGTTAGAAAGAAGAAAAATTGACCAGACTGCGTAACTGTCGGTTGTGCTGGCCTCGGTGGTGACTACCTATCCCTCCCTCTAGTGCAATTGGACTGAAAACCTCACTGTATTCTTTTTTTTTCAGCTGCTTATCTGTCTTCAGACCTTGAAACAACTGACTCACACTCTACTCGAGACGCAGCTGAGAGATGATAAAACCCACTTGCATAAGGTTAGAGCTGCTAACCATAAGAACACCTCCACATTTCTCATGTATAAATCTACTGTTTATTCTTCTCCAGTTTGTGTCGATACCGATTAGATCCTTTTTTTTCTAATGGTAGTAAGGTCTCTCTATCCTTTCCGTTTTGCGTTAAAGTACCTATATATCTTCATGTTATCCCACTGTATTACATGTGTACCTCTTAAGCGCAGATGGGTCGACCTCGGTTTACCATATCAGTAACAATTACAGACATCCTATGCAACGCGAATCTGCACCCAGTAGCTATGAATTTACCTTCAAGATCAACCCGCTAATGTTCTTATGCGCAAAATCTATTAGTTATTTCTTGGGACTAACCAAGTACATAGTGGGGTCACCACAGATCAACCTTTCCAAGAACTAATAACTCTGTTTAACATTACATAATATCTGTTAATTCCTGGCATGAATCCCATATTTGCACATTACTTGAGCATTTAGGATTTAATCTATTTGTAGGCTATTTTATGTAAGCTTTTCCGACTAAAAATTTGATTATCTTTTTCACATAAAAAATGGACAACAACATGTTTATATATAGATGACAAGATGCAACATATTTTTATTTGCGTCTTCGGTGTTTTGATTGTGGAATGGGGTAAGAGGTTTTGGTCAGAGGGTCAACATACGATGGCAGCCACTTGACTGAGCCGTATTCTTTGTTCTGAACTCAACTGCTAAACTCAACTGACCGACCTCAACTGACCGACTGCTGCTCTCTGATATCACTTAAATAAGCCAACCGCGTTTGACACGTGGCTCTTCCGGTGCATTTTGTTATATTTTAAGTGCTAAAATCTTTTACTTCGACCTTTTTTTTTTTTTTCGCCAAAAGAAGACCTAGCCTGCACCTGGGATTTTCTGCAATGTCTGAGACTTAAAAACAATATTTATTTTCTTTTTTTTTTTTTTTCAAATCTCGCAACAAAAATATGAATGTGCTTCTGGGCCAAATTCTAGACTGTAGTAAACGAATATATGACAATTATTATAACATATTCAAGCAGAAATACGAACAAATGGGTATTGACTATATTCCTAAATAGACTTACCGAATGGAGACATTTATATGAATAGCTTCCGTAGCAATCAACTTGGTCAGAATGTCTAAACTTTAAACTGTGTAACAGCTTTCTCAGATTAATATTTAAAAATTGTTTCGAGTGAATGCATCTTCTAGAAAACCAATTGCTTTCATCATGTAAAGGATCAAGTTTTTGAAACCTTTTTGACTAACGCCATAGAACAACAAAAATGTATACCAAATAACAAACCTAGATCACTTGATGATTTCGAACAGCAGCCTCTCGACATGAAGTTTTTCAAATCACTACAATTTTAATCTCCTCATAGTTACAGTTAACTGTTAACTATCACGCATAGCCCTATAGACTTCATTATTGCCTTTTCTCACGATCACATAACACTACACAGTTACGATCTATCTTGTGGAGTGCTTAGGCCTTGTATTAAATGAATATTAAGAATACAAAACGCAACAGCGAATAAAGGAATAGTTTATATAACTCTAAATGAGAATAATTTTATTATCAAGATAGTGAAATTTAACACATCGTCAAAAAATCGAGGAAGGAAGCCCCATGAGTACTGGAAAGAACGATGACTACTCGTGGACTCCAGAAACATATTTTCCTGAAAACTTTTTTAATAGAAAGATTTCATAAATTTCAAATAAATTCCAATTGTTTCCTTATAAAAATACACTTAATATTGCCATTACTGTTATTCGCAAAGTTGTTTTTTTTATTCCAAATTCCTTTTCTTTTATTTCTTTCCTCTGCTTTCGTTAATAAAAAACGCGCTATTTTCAATTTATATATCGAAAAATACTTACTTGAAAGTATCTTCATACGTTCAAAATATTTTTAAAACTTTAAAGAATACTGTCAATGCATTTTGATAAAAGATATCCATTTCAGTTTGTGTAGGATTTCAGAGTGCAGCCCTTTTATGTTAAGTTTCATTCGTAGCCTTTTTATTCTAAAAAAAGTAAATAATTACCGATACGACAGAGTTTATTGTAGCGTTATTAAATGCTATTACTGCGTCTTATTGACAAGGCAATTTCCAATGCCTCATAATGTCTCCAAGTCTTCTCTGTTTTTCAATATTTAAATATGTACAAGAATTCTTTAGACAATCAAAGAAACATTTTTCCAGTAGAGTTTGGAATCTTTATCGCATCGCTTGCTACAGCTGTAGTTGACACTGACATTAAGAAAAGAGATGTCGCTTCTTTTTTTATCAAATTGTATTTTATTTATGATTGTGTGTCACTGTCTGTACCAATTTGTTTCTGACACCAACTGTCAGATTATGACAATAATGCCCTTTCGAAAGATTATGTATTGGGCATATGAAACCATAGACATAATTAAAACAATTAAATATATGTAATCTGCATAGATATAGCAATACTTACGTGTACGCAGAGAGGGTGACAGAAAAAGAGATACACGTGCGTGTAGTTAAATATATATATATATATATATATATATATATATATATATATATATATATATATATATTTGACCATGAAAAATAATTAGCGTCTGTTACATACACAGGTATATCTGCAATGTTTTCACAAAGGGAATGTTTACAAAATATTAATATAACGTCAAAAACTGATGAGATTTATTTCAAATTTCCTTACCCACAGTCGCTCACGTATATATATATATATATATATATATATATATATATATATGATGTAATCTAAAACGTTTAACTACATTCTAAAAGTTTAAAATTACAGCATTCTCTCGCATGTGTATGTGCTGTAACATCATTTTCGTCCGGTGAACTCCTAAACGACGCAAAAAATTTTCCACTTTATCATTAATTAATATATATATATATATATATATATATATATATATATATATATATATATATATATATTTGTCATTCACCAGATTTCCGCACGAAATTAGATATGTCGGACTCTCTACCTCCGGACGGAGATGAACCCAGACTGGGAAAAAAAGAGACTAGAGCCCGGCCCTGCATTATGTAATGTCTACGTGTCCGTAAATATATGTATTATTATATGTACATATGTATAGGTATAGATATATATATATATATATAATTTTTTTTTTTTGCTTAAAAATCATTTAACATCATTTAATGGAAAACTGAGTGCTTATTTAAATACAAGTAATTACTAAAAAATAATGTTTAAACAGAAAAATAAAATATGTCAGGTATTAACCTATTTCCCCAAACTCTGAATTTTACGTAATATATATATATAAGTATATGGTTATGTCAATTTTACATGGAAAATTGACACAAGCATATATATATATATATATATATATATATATATATATATATATATATATAATTATATTATATTATATTAAGCTCTATAATATTCATTATATTGAGCACTGTTTATAATAAAATAAATGCCAGACCACTCAAAATAAAAAAAAACCTTGAGTCCTCTTTACTTGGAATTATATATATATATATATATATATATATTACGTAAAAATGGAGTAAAACAAGGTTGTGTGCTGGCTCCCACTCAGTTCAGTATAGTCTCACGGATGCTTTCTAGGATGGAGATATGAGTGTCAGATTCCATCACTGCACTGATGGCGGTCTGTTTAACCTGCGGAGGCTGCAAACAAAAGCAAAGCTGTAAACATATATTACTCGTCACTTCCTTTTTGCTGATGACTGTGCACTAAACGGCAGCTTCAAATTGGATATGCAAAGAATCATGAATCTCTTTGCCACAGCATGCAAGGATTTTGACCTCACCATCACCATCACCACTAGGGAAACTGATGTCCTTCACCAACCAGCACTTACAGTCAATTATATTGAACCGAACATCTTTTTAAATGAACAGAGGTTGACAGCCACACATAAGTTTGTGTATATTGGCAGTACACTATGACGCTACCAAAACATCGATGATGAGGTCACCTACAGGATAGCAAAAGCCAGCGCAGCATATAGCAAACTGATAGAGTGAGTCTGGCAGCGCTGTGGACTAAGTATAGACATAAAGCTTCAAGTGTATAGAGCTGTGGTCCTTCCATCCCTGCTCTATGCTTGCAAAACATGGACAGTCTATAGCAGGCACGCGAAACAATTGAATGCGTCCCATATGAGATGTCTGCGTGCCCTCCTCAATATCAAATGGCACCATAAAATTCCAGACTCAAAAGTGCTGGAACATGCCAAGTCTGACAACATTCACGCTATGCTTCTGTTCCCTCAACTTCGGTGGGCAGGTCATACACACCGCATGGAGGACAGCCGACTACCAAAGAGGCTATTCTATAGTGAACTCTCCACAGGGAAACGTTCGCTTATCCGGCCAAAGTTGAGGTACAAAAACAGCTTAAAGGAAACCCTCAAGTGCTGTGACATCCCATACTCCTCCTGGAAATTCATTGCTAAAGATAGAGCTGCCTAGAGATCCCAAATGAAATCTGGAGTTGCAAAATTTGAAGACGGTCGCATCAGGGCCCTCAAAGTTAGACGCCAGAAAAGGAAGGAGCACAAAGGTTTCATCTACCAGCTTGAGTCTGCCCCCTACATCCCACGCCTCTGCTGCAACAGTCTCTTCCGTGCAAAGATTGTACCTTATCTGCAACCTCCGCACACACCCAAATCCTTAATGACCAGGTGTCATGGTCTTCTTCGCCTGCGAAGGACGAACATCATCAAGTATGTATCTGTATTAATAAATATCCATATTATAATATGCACTCAAGAATACACACATGTATATAAATATTATTCAGATATTAATAAAATAGTGTTTAAAAAAGTATAACGGAGCTATTAGTGATATATAAATATATATATATATGTTATATATAACTATTACATATAACTATATATTTTTCTTACATCAATAACACGATTCGGAGTTTCATGCACTAGGCAATCAAGTGCATATCATAAACATTATTTTTATAAACTTTAGTACCATTTACGTGGAATAATATGTATAAGTATTAACACACACACACACACACACACACACACACATATATATATATATATATATATATATATATATAAATATATATATATATATATAAGTAAACTGAGGCATGTAAAAGTATTTGTAGTATATGTGGATGTGCATGTTTGTGAGTTTCTCCGTGTGTGCGTGTGGGTTTTTTATTTACCTTCAAAAAACTATGTACTTCCCAAAGAAGGCAACGTTATGTGCAAATGGAAGATTACTGAGTGACCACTCTTGCTTTGGAATTCATCAGATTAGTCAAAAACATTCATTTAAAATTTTGGCTTACTTCTGAAAGAATAATGTACTACTGACGGAGCTTAGGCAATATATAGTATACATTATATGAATGTAATGAATGAGAACATGGAAGAACGATAGACTTTGAAAAAACAGTAGCTACCTACGCATTGTTCAATCAGTAATTAATTAGAAAACTCTCAGTTACTGGCGTGTGTTTACATGGTATCTCACACACTAAAAGCCTGCCTTCTTCTACCTAGCGCTCATAGCTTAGAGGTAGAATCGCCGAGTGATATCAATTCGGTCGGATTTCAATCTTGGCTAAAAGTAATCGGATGTCTAACCGTACTGATGAGCTGTGATACAGCAAAACAGATCAGTCTGCGGATGACTGTATATATATATATACAGTAATGTGAAAAAACGTTCCTTAACGTTTTAAAAAATATAAGCAGTCTAACAATAAGAAATTAAATATGACAAAATCCATAAATAAACCCAGTAAAGAAATAACTAAAAAATTAAAAATCATCAACAGGGTTGGAATACTTAGCGAAAAAGAATGCTACATAACCATCAAGAATTTCGAGGTAAATCTATCAACAAGGATTGTTAATTCGAACAGACCCGAAATTGGAAGAATTAGTAAAAAAAAAAATACTTGAAAGAATCAACTTAAATATGAAAAACTACCTGGAATTAAAACTCGAACTGTCGCCCTGAATATTTTCAAAGCGTTTGACAGATTCTGGCATGCTGGCGCTCTACGCAGGCTACGGAGCTATGGTATAACTGGACTTAATCCACTCATTTCTTTCAAATCGCACAATGAGGGTAGTATTGAACGGACATGCCTCCTTATACTATCATACGTCCCTCAAGTCTCTCTTCTGGGTCCTACGCTTTTCCTGATCTTCATTAACGATCTCCCCAATGTAATCAGATCCCAATTAAGCGTATACGCTGACGACACCACCATTTACTCTCACCTCAATCAAAATCTGCTGAGGCTAACAAAGCGAACCTCACTGCTTGAAAAGGACCTCCAGACTGTAGTGGACTGGGGTAAGAAATGGCTCGTAATTTTTAATGCTTCCAAAACCCAGTTGCTATCTGTTAACCATCACAGACAATTGCTCCTATCCCCCCACCCATTAGCATGGATCAGACTGAAATCAAAACCCTTTGCCTCCTTGGCCTAACTCTCTCAGCAGACCTCAAGTGGAATGACTATATCAAATCCTTAGCTAAATCCGCTGCTAAAAAGGTCGCTTCACTGTGTAAGGCCAGGAATTTTTTCCCGTCTGAATCCATCCTGCACATATATCAATCTAACATCCAATCGTGTATTGAAAACTACTGCCACATCTGGTCGGGTGCCCCTGCTATTCACCTCGGGGTTCTTGACAACGGGGAATCTGCAATATGACCGATTCCGACTTGGCAGCACTGCTACAGTCACTCGTTTACCGGCGTAATATTGTTTCCCCGTGTCTATTCTTCTGCTCTGATGAACTGAGCTCACTGGTGCCTCCTATGTATGAATTTACTTAAGCTACTAGACTAGCAACTTTTACAGTGAAACCGATAAAATGTAACCACAATTTCTACTCTATCAGCTTCCTTTCTCGCACTTCCAGCTTGTGGAATTCTCTTCTGTATACTTGCTTACCCGACAGCTACAATCTCCAACAATTTAAATGTAAAGTCAATAGTCATCTCCTATCTCACAGACTCGCATCCTTTCTCTCATGCTGTTTTCTCCATCCACTCCACCCTACCACACCAGTATTCTCATCCTTCTATTACTCTCTTCCTGAATCCACCTATAACCTGCCTCTCTTTCTTATTATTTTTCTCCTATGTAAAACCCAGCGCACCACTGCATTGCTTGGAGTACAATGATTAAAAAAATAGCAAGGATATAAGAAGTTGATTCTCAAGAATTGATGAAAAAACTAAATGTGCCCTAATCCGATTTCATCTCGAGGATTATTACTCGTCAATAACAATGGAATTCAACAGGTTTGCATTAGATTTTGCTAAAATTTAGATAGATCTATCGGATGATGTATTCAACATAATTTTGAATAAGAAAAAAATCCTTACTCATCCATGGAATAGAACAATGGATTAACAATAGTGATGATAACTTTGACATAACAATGGGGCCACTCAACTCAGCAGAATCCACAGACTTCATAAGACTATTTGCTTTATATAACCTAACTGCATTCAATTGAAGACATTGAAGATATTGGACTGTATACGGACAATGGCCTTATGGTAGTTCAGAAATTCACTAATTTTACAATTGATAAGTTTAGAAAACTTATAAATAGAGTGTTTAAAAGCCTAAATAGAAAAGTAATTATAAGCACCAAAATAAAAAAAAGCCAACTTCCAATTTTTAGACCTAATGAACAAATACATACCAACCCTATAGAAAACCTAATAGCAATCCTCTATATATCCACTCTAAGTCAAGCCATCCTCCTTCTATATTTAAAAAATATCCCATCCATTAAAAAAAAAAGGATCAGTAGAAATTCCGCAAATAAAAATTATCCTACTATCATAGCTGATTTTATAATAAGACTTTGAAAGAAAGGAGTCATAAATGCCACGATATTAAATATAATAATAAAAATGCAAGAATAAATGGTAAAAGAAATCGTAGTAGAAAATAATTTGGTATGCATCCCTTTTTAACCAAATGGTTGAAAGTAATTTAGGATACTAATTTCTCTAACTACACGAGTAACACTTCCCATAAAATAATAAAATAGCAGTTTTTTTAATAAAAACACATTATAATTACTATATAGTTGTAAGAATCGTAAAAACAAACACTTAATAAATAATAAACAAACATTCACACCAGAAATAAACAAAATGATAAAACAAATAAAATTTAAATAAATCAGAATAAAGAAAGATGTTGTAGTTGTAGAATTCCAGAAAAGTGTCCATTAAATAATAAAATCCTTACTGAGTCTGTAATTTACCAATGCATTATCTCAGCAAAGGATAATCCATATATTAAGAAATTTACATAGGTAGCACAAAGAATAAAATTAAGAAAGGTGGAACCAGTGCCTTTATTTTTTTAATAATAACCATTGCAAAAACCATACGTCTTTAGTTATGTATTTCTAAATTTTAAAGGAAACAAATAAAACACCAAGGTAAAATGGAAAGTATTTAAAAGAAACACGAACATGTAGGTCTTTAAACAGCCGATTCAATATGCGCTTACATGAAAAATTATATATTATCAGAAGTAAGAAAAATAAAGATTTACTAAACTTTAGAAATTAAATGACTGATTTCTGTAGACGCAGTTAAGCTTCACACTAAATAACAATTAAACTTTAGAAAAATTAAAGAAATAAAAAAATAGTATACATGACAAAATCAACAAAATAACGGATTAAAATAACGTCACATTATGCATGAATAAAAATAGGCTTTTACTCAAACACAAATAAGTATTAATAAGAGTAAAAATAAAGCAATATAAAAACTAAAAAGTTATGGCTGGTACGAATAAAAATAAAAATAGATTCAGTAGTTTTATATATATAAAAATAGAGGAAATCCTTTAAAACTTGATACCCTTTTACCGCATACACCTTTAGAACAAATATATATGACGCTGTAATTTGAAAACCTAACCTGAAGTTATTTATACCTTGTAAGTCAAAAAACCTCTCACTTAAAACACACACACACACACACACACACACACACACACACACACACACACACACACACGTTTTCCATTAATCACCCCAAAAATGATCGCTTGAAGATGGAGTCATAGTAAAAAGAGGATTCTGAAATATGGGAAATTCTGTGTCTCAAAAATGTTGAATTAATAATATTACATTAATATTACGATTGATCTCTCTAGAGAGGAAAATTATAAAAAACAGTACCACTTCTGCGATTTACGCGTTACTATCTAGGAATAATATATATATATATAAGATAAGGGAAATTTTAGTGTGTTATAGATATGCGGTGTATAAACACGCTAGTCACCTGGAGAACTCAATATATATATATATATATATATATATAGTGTATTGTAAGAAAGTTATAGAACACGTAGGTCTTAAACCCACTGTTCATGCATTTACTTTTATAAAGATTGCTCGATACAGCGTAGAGCTTTATATTGTAATACACTATAAGTGTGTTCACAAATGTCAACACGGAGCAACGTCAGTCTATTTCATGTCGGAACGTAATGTTCAGGTTTAACCCGGGAACACTAACCATGGGTATGCAGTACCCAGCGGAAATGTCGCCATTTTAATTACAATTTAATTAAACTTTCAATACCTGATCTTCTTACGTAAATAATGTTTTTCATTTCTTATTAATGTTAACTCAAATTACAAATTTTGAAGTGCCTGCATATCAAACATTTTAAATAAAGTTTTATATTTGATGTTTTTTTTTATATTTTCTAAATTGGGTATGATATACCCATGGTTAGAAGTGGTGTAACTTTAATTGATGGTAAATGTTCCAGGGTTAAAGTCTGCGTTCAATCACGAAGCGATGCCTGTATGGTGCAATGGGTAAATTGTCCCTATCATATATTTTTAATTTTTCATATGAGCGTGGTTTATTTTTTTATTTTGTCGACTGCACATTATTGTAAGACCAGCCAAGAATCTTCTGTGAGAAAAATCATTCACTTTGCCAGTACTCTGGATGATGTATACTTGGCATTCGCACCAGAGGCTTCAATACGAATACTTCAGACTGTTTTTGTGTCAATCTGAGGACAGTGAAGATTCGGAAACAGTTAGATGAGTCTGATGTTGATTACGGAGGTATTTGGAGTGATCACCTCCATTAATCTTCCTACATGACCCCAGTCACAACCCAGGGGCTTACATGAAGTTCATTGAAGAAATAGAGTTGTCCTGGGTCAGGAATGTAGCTGCTGAAAGATTCTATGGACTCTGCAACATACTACACAAGCAGAGGAACCCAGTCATGACTGTCAGAAAATTTCTGTGACCCCTTAGATTTAGCAACCTTACTCTCTAGACTACAACCCCCTTGATTATCATGTGTGGGACGCAGTTGAGCGAGAGACCAATAAAATAAAACTCAATGCAAAACAAAAGATGAAGTGAAGGTAAGGCAGCATTCAAAAAGTTGTATGAATGTGGATTATATTGAATTAATTTACTCTTAAGTAATTAAAGTTATTCTTGTGTAATTTTGGTAAATATATGTGTTAAAATAAGAAGTGCTATTTTCATAGCTTCGTAATTTAAACAAAAATTTATTCATCTTAATATTTTCTATTTTATATAAACATATATATTTTATAGCATTTCTGTTTTTAGATATCGAACTCTTTTACATTGTATTTTAGAAGAATGTTAGTATTAGGTATATTTAAAGTAATATATATTATTATGATGGACTCTCCCATCGATTTCGACGTATGAGCATCTAACAGTTAGACAACCACACAAAATATTGTTTAAAGTGGTGAAGGCTTGTGTAGCACCATCCACACTTTTTGAAACTGCTGATAACAAACAATCGGTGAAGGACGTCTGCCACATATCGCATGAACAACAGACCACAGTTATTTAACCGATAACTGGAGGGAAGGGACGGATTAATACTTTTCCCAAGGGTACCAGTGCGTAAGTGAATGCAAAGTGTTCGACTGGAATTAGAACTTGGCTCACCGATTTCCCCCTCCGAGCCGACATCCACTGCACCACAACGCACATCCGTCAATAACGCTTACAGCACCTGGTATTCCCAAGCGGACACCCATCTATGTACTGACCAGGCTCAATTTCGGTGACCGAGCGAGAACCGGTGTATTCAACGTGATATGACCGTAAGCTATATATATATATTGTCATGCGCAGACAGATATGTTTCGCCGTATCACAGCTCATCAGTACGATTAGACTCCTATTGCTTTTTTACCCAGGATTGAAACCCGACCAAAATGGCGTCAGTCGGCGACTCTACCCCTGAGCTATGAGCGTTCGGTGGAAGTAGGCAGACTTTTTAGCACATATCATAATACGCGCCCAATAGCTAGAACATTCTAATTCATTTCACTGAATGAGCGATGCGTACATGCCAGAGTAGCTACTGTTTATCAAAGTCTACTATTTTTCCAGAGTGCTCAATCAGGGTGTGTGAGCGTAAGTATTGTCATCCGCAGAGAGATCTGTTTCGCCGTATCACAGCTCATCAGTACGGTTAGACTCCGATTGCTTAAGGTTGGGTCACTATGTCGATCCAGGATGTTTTTTCCACCTGAATCCATCCTGCATATATACAAGTCAACCATCCGTCCGTGCATGGAGTACTGCTTCCATTTATGGTCAGGTGCCCCTGCCGTTCTCCTCAGTGTTCTTGACAGGCTCCAAAGGAGAGTCTGTAATGTGATAGGTACTGATCTGGCGGCTCGACTGTAGCCACTTTCCCATCGTCGAAATGTGGCCTCCCTTTGTCTGTTCTATAAATACTTTCATGGCTTCTGCTCAGACGAACTTAAGTCACTGATGCCTCCTCAACAGGTGTTTACTCGTGCAACCAGACTGGTAACTGGGTCCCACCCATTCACAGTCAGGTTAGCCAAATGCAGACGACAATTCTACTCCTTCAGCTTCTTCTCTCGCACTTCCCGCCTGTGGAACTCGCTCCCGTATTCTTGCTTTCCTGACGGCTACAACCTCCAGAAATTTAAATGCAAAGTCAATACTCATCTACTAACCACTGGGCTCTAGCTCTCTCCCCACCCCCGTATAACCTTCCCTTTCTCTCTACCTATGTATCTGTCATCGCACCTGCCTTTTCAGCTTTCTATTGTTCCTTTCTAACTAGTTTATACTCCTCACTCTTTTCTAATTAATCTTTTTACATTTATGTAGCCCCCTGCACATCAGTGGCGTTCCCGCTTTGCTCGGGGTGAAATGATTAAAAAAAAAAATATATATATATATATATATATATATATAGTGTGGGGGGGTGTTTTAGATTATAAAATGGCAGCTGCTCGAAAAAATTCAACACTAATATTCTATTTGGAGTTGGTAGCTTAGAAATTAATCATTTGAAAAAGTAAGACTCCAAGATTCCTGTGTCTCTAAAGCACGTAAAAACACGTAACTATCTTAGACATTAAGAATTATATATTGGATGGAAAAAGAATTTTTGGACACTCGCGAAATTGCTAATATTCTTACGATACTTAAGTTTACTTTAAATCTACGCAGGTGCTTTTCTTTAAATTATATACTGAATTATTTAATTTATATTCATAATATTATATTGACTTATAGAATTCATATAAAAATAATTGTTTAATCAGTTATATAATTCATATAAAAAATTATATATGGAATTATATAATCTATATAAAGTAAATTACATAATAAATAATGTAATTTATACAAATAAAATTATATATTAAATCATATACTCTATATAAATAAAATTCTATATCAAATTATATAATCTAAATTAAATACATAGTGAATTATATAATTAATATTAATATATGTATATACTGAATTATATAATTCATTCAAATTAAATTATATAATGAATTATATAATTACTTTAAAGAAAACTATATCTAAAATTATATAACTATACAATTTATATACAGAAAATTATATACTGAATTATTACGCAATTATACGGAAATTTACGAAATTGAGAGTTAGCCAACATAAAACTCAGAGGAACCATCGGACCCATCCAATTATCACCCTATCATCCACCTACCAATTTTTGGAAAAGTGTTCGAGGCTATTATCAATGCTGAAATAGTTCAACATCTTACAGCCCATAAACTATTCTCAGACAGACAGTATGTCTTCTGCTTTGCCAGGTCTACTGCCGATATGCTAACAACTATCACTGAGTACATATACCAGGTCCTCGATAAGTCCGGCAAAGCTCGAGATATTGCTCTGGATATCTCCAAAGCATTTCATAGGGTCTGGCACGTCAGTATTCTGCGCAAGCTACGGGGTTATGGTATCACTGGACGATTGCTTGGATTGATCCAATCTTTCCTACCAAATCGCATAATGAAGGCTATCTTAAACGGGCATGCCCCCACATTCTACTGCACTGCTGGCGTCCCCAAGTACTCTATCCTATGCCTGACGTCTTTTCTGATTTTCATAAATGATCTCAACGACGTCATCAAATCCCAAATAGGCATCTACGCTGATGAAACCACCATTTACTCCAGCATCAGTAAGAAATCTGGCGAGGTGGACAAACATAACCTCGCTGCTGATCTTGAGAAAGACCTCAAATCTGTGGTAGACTGGGGTAAGAAATGGGTTATATTGTGGAACTATTACATTGAATTAATAGCTAAATTCACTGCTAGGAATTTTGGGTCATTGTGTCGGGCCAGGAAGTTTTTTTTCCGCCTGAGTCCATCAAATCAACCAACCGACCATGCAGAGAATACTGTTGTCCTATCTGGCCGGGAGCCCCTGTTGTTCATCTCAGGGTTCTCGACAGGCTCCAAAAGACAATCTGTAATGTGATCGGTCCAGATCTGGCAGCTCAACACCAGTCACTTTTTTACCAGCGGAATGTGTCTTCCCTCTGTCTCTTTTACAAATATTTTCATGATTTCTGCGCCGACAACCTTAGGTCACAGGTGCCCCCTCCGCAAGAATTTACGCGAGCAACCAGACTGGCAACACGGTCTCACCCTTTTACAGTTAAATCTACAAAATGCAGCTGACAATTCTACTCCATCAGCTTCATTACTGGCAGTTCACGCCTGTGGAACTCCCTTCCTTATACTTGCTTTCCTGACGGCTACAACCCCTAGGAATTTAAATGCAATGCCAATTCCCATCTCTTATCCACTTGACTGCAGTCCTTCCCTCGTCCTTTCTACAGCACCCCGTGTATTTTTCGTTTCTCACTCTACCTTCGCAACTGTCATCACACCATTTTCCCATCCTTCTCTCGCCCTTTCTCGGACACTTCCTGTAACTGGTTCGTATTTCTCTTATAACTTTACCCTCTTATATAGCTCCCTGTGCATCAATGTCGGTACCGCATTGCTTGGGGTGAAACGATCAAAAAAAATAATTTGAATTTTTCAATCCATTTAAAAACAATATAAAAAACGTAATGCTAAAACCCCCAAAAAATATTAAAAAAAAACTGAATTATACAATTTATATGAAAAAAATTCTATATTGAATTATATAATTCCTATAAATAAAAGAATTATAAGTGAAATTGTATAATTATATATAAATGAAATTATATATTGAATTATATCATTTACAAAATAAAATTATATATAGAATTATATCATTTATATTAATAAAATTATGTATTGAATTATATAATTCATATAAATAAAAATGTTATAATATATTAAAAAATTTATATAAATAAAACTATATATATATTCAAACTATAATTTATTTATATAAAACTATATATATATTCAAACTATAATTTATATATATATATATATATATATATAACATATATTTATATTATAAAATGCATTATATAATTCATATATATAAAATTATATATTCAATTATATAATTCACATATATAAATTATATATTAAATATAAAATCTATAGAAATAAAATTATATATTGAAATATATAATTTATATATATAAATTATATATTGAATTATGTAATTTATATAAATAACTTTATATTGAATTATATTTTATATAAATGAATTGATATATATTGAATTGTGCAATTTATATAAATAAATTATAGTTTGAATTATATAATCTAGTTAAAAAATTGTTTTTTACTGGAGGCTCTAATAAGCATATCTTACATTTTTAAGTCCCAATATAGATATTTTCCAAACGTAGAGCTGCTGGGCAACCTCGAGATATTCGTGAACAACATTAGATTCATCAAGAAGCTATACTGCTTGCAAATCGTCTGTATGTGGGTAGGAAATTTATTCAGCAGTTATACGAAAATAGGAAAGAGTATAAGACAAGGATTTGTCTTCTCACCGGATCTATTCAACGTTTATAGCGAAACAATTCTGAAAGAGCTAGGATTCCTGCCAGGATACATCATGGGCGGCCACAATCTGAACAATAAATAAAAAATAAGCGGATGATACAGTGCTGATAGCAGACACAGAAAGTAACAAACAAAAGTGAAGAGAAAGGGATAACGATAAACTTTAACAATACCGATGCATCGTCGTCACCAAAAAGAAAACGACCTCAAAATGCTAACTAGAAGTTGGGTATGGTAAAATCAAACAGATGCGGAAATTAACTACCTGGAAAGTGGTCTGACAGAGGGTGGAAAGTGCAACACTCAAATCTGAAAGCGAATTGGCATAACCATGGACGCATTTCAAATGCTAAGCAGAGTGTTGAGAGATACAAATATTTTGTTGGAAACAAACAAAAGACTATTGAACTGTTATGTGATATCCGTCTTTCTATGCGACAGTGAATGCTGGACAATCTACTCAAAGACGAAAGAGAGATTCGAAGCAACTGAAATGTGGCTCTACAGAAGTACACTGAGGATCCCATTGACCGAATATGTGAGCAATAATGAGGTTTTCGAGAGGATGTAAACGAAAATGAAACTTATACTTAGCATCAAGAAGAGACAACTGAGGCTTTTCAGAAACGTAACGAGGAAGGAGGGAAAGAGAGACAGAGAAAGCAGCGCTAGTCATAACTCATGGGCCTGAGCAAGTGGATGTTAGAGCGGGGTTTGGGAGAGATACCAATAGGAAAAATGTTAAGAACAAGAAGGGATAGAGGCAAGTAAAAATCCATGATCACCTACGTCCTGAAAGGACATGGCACATCAGCAAGAAGATCTTCCTTCAGCCCATGAAGAAACGAGAGGTGGAAATTAATGCAGGATTATTGTATTCAGTTGATTGTCCAAAATCATCAATTGAAATCATTGCTCGACGTCTGACACAGATTGCAAATGCATAACTTTCTCAACCAGGACACCTACAATCTACACATCAATATATGATTTTCCTCTTGGGATATTTTTTATAAATTAGCCGAAACAAAGCAAATTGAAAATGGAATTTCTGACAGACAGACGCGACTTTCGCACATAAACACCTCATGTTCAAGTACTCATCTCACGTTAACACATTTTCGATAATAATCTAATGGCCCTATCCAAATATAATTTGATCATTTGAATACATTTGGCACACCGTCTGATTTTATTCTATAAACGTATTTTATTCGAAGCCATTCCTTTCTTTAAGTAATGAATACATGTGGACAATTGTGTACAAGTTTGGAAACATTCTCAGAAGAAATATTTTTCCCCACACACTTTTGTAACTTTTCTTTCTATCTTGATATATATTACCTGTTTGGAGAAGACGAAATTTTTCTGGTTGGGACTTCATCGAAAATATTTCTTTTAAATATATTTTGGTTGGTTGATTGGATGATTTTGCTTAGTGGCATATCAACCTCTATTGGTTAATTGATGCCGATATTTATTTTTTTTTTTAATCATATCACCCCAAGCAAGGCGGTAACGCCACTGATGCGCAGGGGGCTACGTAAGAGTGAAAAGACTGGAAAAGAGAAAGCCGGAAACCACATCCTAGACAGGGAACAAGGGATGAGCCTCTTCACCTGTTCAATAGACGTGGGTGGAATGTGAACCGGGCGATAGTTTAGTCTACCTACTCCAATTAAACATCGAATATAATTTTAAACTTTCAGAGTAAAGGTATGTTATTTAATACCAAGCTAGCCCAAAACAAGGCAATAAATCACCAAAACGCACGTCATTACTTGACGAGAGAAAATATGAATAGAAAAAAAACGTTATTAAGAATACAGAAAAGACAAAAGATAACGAATCACATTACATTTAATTTTTTTAAAACTCGAAATATCTATTTTAAAAAGACTTAGGGAAACTACTTTGCCGAAGTTGAGATGCCAGGTTAGAACCAATATCATTGCAGATTATTTGTATATTATCAAGAATCTCTTAATATATAGCAAAAATAACAGGCCAGATGTGGTAGTACTATTCAGTGCATGGTGAAACGGTAGATTAATAAACAAATTACTCAATTATTAAAACCTATCTGAGGGTTATTCCAGGAGTTAGAATCAAATAAATAATGGCATACGATTAGACCACTTAATCAAATGAAAATCAATTTTAAAAAATGTTTAAATACACGCAAACACAAACAAACAAGGACACACACACAAACTCTCTCACACACACAAGCACACACCCACCCATACACATACTGTTTGATTTAATCCAGTCGTTCCTATCTAATACTGAAATGAAGGTCGTTTGAACGGACGTTTCCATATCCTTTCATACGAATTCGGGCGTACTTCAATGCTCCTAGACACTACGCTTTTTCTGATCTTCATCAATGATCTTACTGATGTAATCAGTTCCCAAGTAGGCATTTATGCAGATGACCCCACCATTTACTCCCGTCTCAATAAGAAATCTACCGAGGCTGACAAAGTTAACCTTGCTGATGCTCTTGGAAATAACCTCCAATATACGTTGGTTTGAGGTAAAAAATGACTCGTAAATGATAATGCTTCGAAAACGAAGCTGTTCTGTATTACACACTACAGAGAAACTTTCTTGCCTTTATGGATAACGCTAGTTTCCCAGAAAGCAACACATTGCGCCTTCTTGGCCTTACCCTCTCAACCAACCTCAAATAAAACGACTATAATATATCAATAGCTACATATATTGCTAAGAAGGTCGAGTCATTGTGTCGGACGAGAAAGTTTTTCTCGTCTAAATTTATCTTGCACAATTATAAATCTAGCATTTGCTCGTGCATTGCGTACGGTTGCCCTATCTGGTCGGGTGACCTCGAGGTTCTCAATAAAATTCAAAGGAGGATCAGCAACGTAATCGATCTAGATTTAGCGGCTCGATTTCAGTCAATTCTCACCGTCGGGATGTGGCCTCCTTATGTCTTTTCTACAAATATTTTCACGGTTTCTGCTCTGACGAACGTCTTTCTCTGGTGCCCAATACACATGAATTTACTCACGTTACTATATTTGCTTCTCTGTCCCACCATTTTAGTGGCAAAACAGTCAAGTATAAACACCACTTCTATTCTATCAGCTGCTTTCCAACTGTGAAACTCCTTTCCGTATACTTGTTTCCCTGATAACTACATTTTCAAAAAATTTAAATGCAACGTTAATTGTCATCTTTTATCTCTTTGATTCTTCTCTTTCTCTTATTCTTTCTTCGACGTCACCTCTACCTTGTTTTGTTTTGTTTTTTCTTTTCTCTGTAACCCCACTGCGCACCAGTAGTGGTCTTGTCTTGTTTGGGGTAAATGATTATATATCGCTGTAAAGATGATACTGACTTGATCAGCAAATATTTCCAAACTTATAGATTTCTTCTGTATGGTGTCTCCCTTCAAGAGATTGGCGTTCATGGCTATTCACAATGTCCTGTTTTTGCAGCTCTTAATAAATTTTGTATTTTCATTATCATTCATTAACCATTTTTAACATCCATTTACTCAAGCTAGCTTGGTAGGTTATGCTTTGATTTCTACTGTCCTTCTTGCTCTCAGTTTGTCCTGTGAGCATCAAATTTGCCAAGCACACTTTCATCATTATATCCCATAAAAATTTCAACTGTCATTTTTTCATGTTAAATATAAGTTTTCTTTTTGTTTCCATTTAGCTAAAACTTTGTTGCTGCTCACGCGTTCCTTTGATTGCATTCTCAGCATCCACCTGTAGAACTACAGTCTTGTTGTTCCAAATCTCTTCTTCATTTTTTAGAAGATTGGGAAAGGTATTAATCCGTCTCTTCCTTCCAGTTATAGGGTAAATAACAGGATATATTAGGTTCTATAGCCTTGGCTGGCAACCAGTCTACCGCAAAAAGCAATAGCAACCTACTGCGGGATAATTTTTTGCCCAGTCAGTCATGTCTCTTTTGAGACATGATCATCCAAAGCGTGTATGGCACTTAACTGACTAACTGACTGTCCAGCATTCACTGTCATATAGAGGGACTAATATTACGTAATAGTTCTTGAATTTATTTTTGTCATTTGAAGCAAATACACACTCACATGCATATATACGTATGCATACTGACACGCAAATTATAAAATGAATCATATAATTACTATAAAGAAAATTATACATGGGATTATATAATTATATAATTTATATTAAGAAAATTATATATACTGTGTTTTATAATTCATAAATAAAATATTATATTGAATTATATATTTAGCATAAATTAAATTAGATATTGAATTCCATAATTCACATAAATAAAATTATATACCAAATTATATAATCCATATAAATAAAATTATATATTGAATTATATAATTCATATAAATTATATAATTCATATAAATAGAATTCAATAAAGAATTATATATTCCATATAAAAAATTGTATATTGATTTATATAATTCATATAAATAAACATTATCTATTAAATTATATAATTCATATAGATAATATACACACACACGCCCACACTTACCTATATCATTACAAAAGACAAAATACGAGTAGATACCAAATGATCGGTTTTCGATAAATTCAACAATGACAAATCCTAATATAATACTTAATTTCAACCATTTCTTTCTTTCTATTTTATCTGAACACTGAGCTTGAAAAGCTTCTGCTCGTAGATGGTAGCAGCCAGTCGATACTATATTACGAGTGTAGTTTAAATTAACCTAAATTTTGAATAGCACATCCGTTGAAAATCTATAGACATATATAAACGTATGTATGCATAATTTACACATTCTGAGCATGCGCGCATGTGTGTTAAGTAAATTTATTATAATATAATAAACATTTGAAAAGGAAATCTCTCTTAGGGAGTTTTAAGCGGGGAACCGATTCAAAGGTCGTGCCAATTATGTCCTTGGTACAAAAAGGTTTTCTAATGGTTCATACAATAAAACCTTTTACGAAAACCTACCCAAGAGAAAAAGAAAGTTACACAGACATCGAATAATCAATAAAATTCTTAATAGAAGCCATTGGTCACGCATATATATTAACGGCATGAACTCTTTTTTCACTCCTGGCTTTAAAATTCACCCTGATTTGAAATATGCATGTACATATTAAAATACAGTCGATAAACACACAAAGGCATACATCAGATAATACTACACCTATTAACAAGAGAAAAAATACCAGTTACACTTACGTTCAGTGATCACATCCAAGTTACAATTGTGAAGGAATAAAATTCAAAAAATAAAAACAGGTTCTGTAAATGTAAGCAAAATAGATTTGACCAAAAGAAAGAAACTAGATGCTAATGAATATGATGAAAGATTTTAGTCCATTATTGTTTCTCGTAAGATCCAGTATTAATTATGAAAATAAAAGTAAAATGCAGTAATAATCATCAAAATAGACATAGAATCCTATATTAATTATAAAAGTAAAAGTACTGTCCTGTATAAATTAAAAAAAAATAAAAGTCCATGATTGATTACAAGCTTCAGAAATTTTATATGACTTATGATTTTATAGAAGCCCGCTATCAATTATTCGCATCTACCTGTCCTCGTAAACTTTTAACATAATTAAAATCAGAATAACAATTATCTGAACAGGAAGCGATGAAAGAACAATGCAAAATTTGTATCACAAATAAAAATATTTAACAAAGCAAAATATAAATACATAGATGGTTATCCCTACCTTAGCTACTTTAATGTAGACACAACAGGTAAGATTTCTATACCTGCTTACGGCCATATGAAGTTGAAACATAAGTTTTCATACGATCATCGTTTTTGTCAGTGTCTAGATTTATTCCCCGTTCGGAATACTAGGTACTGTAATCTTGGATGTGTGGCTGATTTAATGCATAATAGCTCGAAATTGAAATTCAGAGAGTCGAGTTTCAATTCCAGTTGGTTCGTTATATTCACTTATAAACAAATAACATTGAAAAATGTATAATTCGCCTTTGCTTCTTCAGCTATGGGTTAATTAGTAAAACTTGTATCAATAAATCATTGTTATCTCCAAAAAGCATTCGTATAATCTGCAAATATTTTCTACCTATAATAATGTAAAAGGTTGATAAACCGTAAAAAGTGAAAAAGTAGTTCAATCAATCAATAAAAAGATGACTATATGCCTTGATTCTCATATGTATAACGACTACAATTCAGTTCAAATTTTTAGTTTTTTTAAGAAAAAATTTAAAAAAGAACATGTCTTCTCTTACATCTGACCAAGTACTAGGAATAATTCATAAATGCTTAGATACCTTTCTCGTCTCCTTTCACCCCTCTCACCGCCAAATGTTCCATTGAAGTGTCACCACCCTTAGGCACCTCAAATTTAACTAAAAAGTAAGATCAAATGCCAAATAGCCAGCTCTAGTTCACACCCGAATGTGCTGCGTTGTCTGTAGCTCACCATCAGCATTGTTACCATCTCTCTCAACGGGTTTAAAAGAAGACATCGTTTTTCAGAACTGCTCGCAATCAATAAAAAGACTCTAAGAGTAAATATACGCAGTCAAACTAAGCAAAATTTGAAGACAAAAAGCATGGCTCCATCGAGTTCTGGAAAAATTTAAATGAGATTCTAAGCAGAGGCCAACCGCCAGCGTCTTCGATCATAAATGGTTCCAAGGATATCTTATCCGCGTCAAATAAGGTCATGAACTTTGCCTCTGCGCTTGACGACAAGGGATATTCCTTACCCGACTTCCCATCTTTTACAGAACACAAACATTGCAATCTCTCCTTTTCGGCTCAGGAAATTAGCAGAAATCAAAAGCATTGAATCAGCGAATGCGACTGTAGTTGTTTTGAAGAAATATCTCGAATCTTAGCGAAATTGTTTAACCACTATCTAACAAGATATGTTTCCCAGGTCTATGAACGATTTCAGCTGTATGCCCAGTTTACAATAATGAGCACTTATTCCCATCACAATATCCCCTTACGAACCTTTTTAAGGTTATTATCAACAAAAGTTTTGTCAGTCACCTCAACAGTAAATACCAGCAGTATGGATTTCACACTTCTAGCTCCACTGCTGATGGTTAAATTTATTTTATGCATAAAATCAGTGAAGAACTTTATAAGAAAGTCATCAAGAGCGCAATCACCTGAGATATCCAAAGGCTTTTGCCGAGGTGTGGTATAAGGAACTGCTACAAAAATTCCTTATTTTTAGCATTTCTTGTACAAACTTTTCTGAAGCCGTCCACCCTCTTGGTTAGGTCCATGAAAGTAATAGTTAATTTCCAGTTCTCTGATGTCTATGAGATGAATGGTGATATCATCCAAAGATCAATCCTCGTCATATTCTTTTTTGCTATACCTAAACGATACACCTAAGAACATTGTTGGATCACTAATTAATATATGCAGAGGATACTACAGATTATGTGAATGCTACAAAAATTTCATATATGATCAATCGTTAAAGACGATGCAGTCATGGTAGGCTTCTTGTACCAGGCAATAAAGTACCCACTACACCTGTCAGGTTGTTGCCCTACTAGAACCAAATCAAACCAAAAATGGAGCATTGCTGCCCTACCTGTGCTGGATTTACCAGACCTTTAATTTCCATCTTCGACCGAGTTTTGGTTTTCACGGGCTTGTGGGTGATCAATTACTTTATACCGTTCCACCCCTCTTCCACAGACGGAAAGTTGCTAATCTCTCGCTGCTCTACTGTTATTTTAATGGCAGTTGTTCGCACGAACTACTAACTCTTGTTCTACCAGCTTAAACCTTCACAGCTAGGATCTGCTATAGCACATCAACTTATTCTCCTGTCTTTACTATTTCATTTGTAAGGGGAATTTCCGCTCAGACAGATTCTTTATCTAGACTTTTGTAATATGGAGCGGGATCCGCTTCAGTTATAACTGCAATCTTAGCATCTTCAAATGATGCATCAAAAGTTATCTATCCTACATATTCTTATAATATGCAATCCTTGAATTTTAATTGTACACCCTTACAAAAGCCCTGTTCAGTGATCATCTAGTGCTACTTAGGTTTTGTATTAAGTGAACAATAGTAAAAAGAAGAAACATTATGTCCCCAGATAATATGTAGTAATAGTTTATACGGAGAAAATTGTATGTAATAAAAGTTTTTTTCTGCAGCTGCATTTAGTGCCATTAATGTAGGTACGCCATCTAAATCACTAAAAAAAACCAGCAAAGTATGAATAAAAATACATGAAATTTTAATACATTTTTAAGTGTTGCGATCTATGTTTTTGTTAGTTAACGCAAGACGCATTGGGGAATATAAAGCATGTATTTCTTTTAATTATGCTGCTCTATCCGAAAATCTGCTCTAAAGGGTAAAATAAAAAATGAAATAAAATCATTATTCAATTTGACAAGCTTTTAATTGCTTGAATATATAAGAAAAATTAAGGACATTATATTCTGAAGAAAAAAACTTTCGATTACTAATGAAATTCTAAAATAATTGTTTTCATTTTTTTTTTTTTGTTATTATAATAATTTATAAAATTTCAAAAATATTTTGAAAATCTTAATAGAATTGTTGCGGTTAGATTTTTTTTGTTAAGAATTGATGATTGTATCGCCTATCCAAAAAATTGAAAAGTTTAATAAAAATCGTTATGCCTCCATATTTTTCAAATATATTTTTGCGAATTTGAAGAATCATTTTTGTATGGTAAATTGTATTTGCAAATTAAAAGGTCAGAATTTCCACCCCTACCCGAAAATATTTGTACAATTTTGTTACTTATAAACGCCATACACTTTATCTTTAATCAATAATCTGTCAACAAATTCTTGATTTACGGCGCAAACAGGTCAAAAAGTTCAAATCTGTGATTAAGAAATAGTTTTATTCTAACTTTCACACTATAAATAATTAATGCTTGTATAAATCAGTTTAATTTAACAAAAAATTTGCTAATTTTTCCAAAAATACAGATGCTACAAATATACATTTTATTTTTGCAATATTTTCAAAACCGAGAATTAATTTTTATTTATAAATGTGTCGATCGCTCAAAAATGGCTGCAGATTTCAAACATCGAAAAAAAAATCTCAAACTTTTATATTCCAGTCAATATAATTTCTGTTTGCAATAAACCAGAGAGTATTTTGATTACTGGATATCGTAAATTTAATCATTTAGCTTTCAATTAAGACTAAAATAAAAGTTTAAAGAAAACATTTTCATTTTTAAAAATTCAGGTTAAAAGTTAAATATCGAAAATGCGGTGGAGTACCTAAAATAATGAATCCTCTGGCCGTTCTCTTATCTCGATCCGGAAAAAATCTCGATTTGATATAAGCTAAGATTCACCGAATTTCGCTAGACTGTGTTATCTATGTGTAGGCTATTTGTTTATCATTTTGCATTTTTATTGTCTTTGACCGACTGCCTTTGACCAACTGCCTTTGGCGTCATTTCCTTTCTTTGCCATTGTTTTGTATTTCCTGTTTGACCGAAATAATATTCTGTTGGTCACAGATTCATTATCTTTGTCCAAGCAAATTTATTCATCATTTTCGCATCATTATAAATAATGATAAAGAAATGAGAAAGATGTAAAAGAAATTTTTCGAAGATCAGTTGAAATTGTTTTAACCTCATAATGGATAGACGTCGGCAGCTTTTAGACATAGCTGAGTAGAGTAGGAACATTTCGTTGGAAATAAAGAAAAGAGTACTGTTCAGTTATGTGGTAGTGAATGCTGGACAATCTCATCAAAGATTAAGTAAAAACTCGAAGCAATAGAAATATGGTTCAACAGAAGGATGCTTAGGATACTGAACATGTGAGCAACGACGAGATTTTGGAGAGAACATAAATGAAAACGAAACTTATATTCACCATCAGGAAGTGACAACTGAAGTTTCTGAAGTTTTGGAAAGGATGGAAACGAAAAGAGAATTAGTACCGAACATCAGAAAAAGGCTAAAGCTCCTCGGACATGTCATGAGGAAAGAGAGCTTGGAGAATCTGAAACTCAGAGGACGGATGAAGTGAAAGAGAGACAGGCGGAAGCAATGCGAGACAAACATGATAAGCTTAAGTGAATGGATGGTAAAGCAGGGTTTGAAAGAAGTACAGAGACAAAAGATATTAAAAGCTACAATGTATAGAAAGATGTGGAGGACTATGATCGTCTACGTCGTTAAGTAACACAAAAAGAAGAACGTTTAAGCTAAATTTGACCATAAAAATACTCCTAACGGTAATATTAAAAAATCATTTGGTCCTGTATACAATGATACTAGTGTTTCTTTTTTTTTTTTTTCTATAATTGTTTGCATAGCTGAAAGACTTCAAGAGTAAGAGAGTTAAGCAGCTCCTCTGATACAGTTTGGGTCTTTTCTTTTACAGAAATGGAAAAATTGGCAGTTGGCAAGATCTGGCGAATAGCGTTAAGAAATCTGAGTGCTGAGCCAGGATGACGAACGATTAGTCAGAATGAGCGCGGAATTCGGACAGTGATGGATTGCCTTTGTCTACGTTATGAAGATAATACCCAAAAGGCCCGAAGTTGACAGAGTGCCACAAGAATTTTGAAGAGAAGATGCGCTTTCTATTTCCAGATTCTCTGGAGCGGTGTGGTGAAATGCTAAGCCAACTAGTGGACATACGTTACTCTGAAGTTTTTCTTCCCGCTACCTCATAGAATCGATGCTACCAGGTCTGTCTCACTGATATAAGTGTTGAATGCAAAAAAAGAACCCGTTTTTCGTTGATACAGTCTATGAAGTTGATTTGGGATCTAAACGTTTAAAGTGACTGATGACAGTAGGGAGGATAAGAAATTATTCCTTTTGCCGGATCCAAGAAATATAACGATTCATTTGTTAAATGGGGCAAGAAATGATTTCTAAATCTGAATACCTTAAAAACGAGACAACTATATTTTAAACATCGTAGAGAAGAAATTTTATTTTTGGGTGTTATTACTGATCGTAGCATCAAGGAGAACAAATGGATGCTCCTTATTGGTCTCACATTTTCTCCAAATGACAAGAAGTTGAGTGATCATATTGAATCAGTTGCTGAGTCTGCTCCTTGGTAAGTTGGTTCACTGTGTCGTGCCAGGCAATTTATCTCGTGATAATCCATTATGCATATTTATAAATCTATCATTTGTCCGTGTATTCAATATTAATCCCATATCTGTTGCTCTTTAAAGATAGAATCGAACTTTATCAACAAATACTCTACAAACGTATATACATATATTTCTAAAAATATTATTGACATCTAGGTCCCACCGTTTTACCATCGAAATAGTTAAATGTAACCTACTCTTCTATTCTAATAGATTCTTTTCTCGCACTTCCAATTTGTGGAAATCCTTTCCGTTTGATTGCCTTATGCAATCTCCAACGATTAAAATGCAATATCAACTGCCATCTACTATGTACTTGATTCACATCCATCTCTTATCTTTTATTCGACATCTCCCGTATTTTTTCTCTACTGTAAACCCCTGTGCACCAGTGCCGATCCTGCTTTGTTTGGGTCGAAATAATTATAAAACAAAATATTATTAAAAACGACATGGGTGTATGAACATACCTATGCGTTTACACGTACACATACTCATGAACACCCGGTCAGATTCTTGACAAAATCCAAAGCCGTGTGTCTTTCCGGTAAATATTTACAATGCATTTGTTTTAATGAGCCCTTCAACTTGGTACCCCTACTGCAGAAATTGAAGCGTTATACTAGACTGGATGAGCGTTGTGGTGCAGTAGATATCGACTCGGAACGAGAGATCGGAGTGCCGAGTTCGAATTCCACTTGAATTCCTTGCATTCACTGAAAGCACAAATACCCTTGGGAAAGGTACTAATCCATCTCTTCCCTCCAGTTATGGGTTAAAAATAGAACAGATTGGGTTCTATAGCCTTGGCTGGCAACCAGTTTACCGCACAAAGCAATGACAACCTACTGTGAGATAATCTTTTGCCCAGGCAGTCATGTCTCTTTCGAGACATGATTGCCCAAAGCGTGTACCGAGTATTAACTGACTAGACTGGAGACTAGGTCACTTATTTGTACTGTGGAAATGAGTAACTATAAGCGGAAAGTTCTATTATAATAATTTCTTTTCTCGCAAACTCGACCGTGAAACGCCTTTACCGTTCCTTGCTTTCCTGTCAATTTAAATGAAATATCAATCGCTATATTTTGTCTTCTTGATTTTCGTTTTTTTGTCACAGTTTCTCCTCAGTAGTCTTCTCATTCTCTTTTACTGTCAGTAATACCTCATGTTTTAGTAGAATTATGGTCCCGCTTGAGTGAAATAATAATTTTTTTATCTAAACTTATTTATAAATGGAACTTTGTGTGTGTGTGTCTATGTGTGTGTCCATTACCTATAGACTCCGAAACGGCCGAACCGATTTTCTTGAATATTAACACAGTTATACTATAAGCGTCTGTGAGTGTTCTTAGCTAGGTTTTGTGTCGAGGTACCCCCGATAAATATCGAAAAGCGATAATCGAAAAAATCGCTTATAAAAGGAATGGTCTGATTTTAATCAAATTTGATGCACTCATAGACAAATACATAAGAAACGATATTCAGAAGTTTCAAGGTTGCAGTTCTTACAATAGTGCAGAAAATCGATTATATATATATATATATATATATATATATATATATATATATATATATATATAAGGCAAGATTTTTGATGTCTGTATTTTTTCAGCACTTTTATTTTAGTTTTTGCTTCGGGTTTGGCTCTAAGTAGGTATAATTGTAGTTCTTAGTCTCAGCCATGATACCATTTACTCAAAGGATGTATTTAGCCTTACAAATTCAGTTTATTATTTGATATCGATACCACGAAATCAAAATTTAACTTACATCCATTCATTTTTCTTTCAATTTGCGGTTTTGCTTTAACTGGAAACAGCTATTGCTTTTTAGCCAACGTCCAAAGGGTCTGAGCTCCAGGACCATAGATTAGTTTTAAAGCTTTCATTACACCCGAGCAACGCCGGGCTATACTGCTAGTAATTCTTATGTGGAAAAGTGAATTTTCATGCCGGAATGTTCAGGTGCTGCCCATTCATATCAACGTTTCCATCGAATGCATTTATTTTAATCCTTTCAACGAATTAAGCAGCTCCCATCGGCTTCTTGCATCCAAAACAATTTTATCCTCAAACTTCTAAATGCAATGTCAATCGCTATCTTCAGTTGTCTTAATTGTTATCCTTCTATTATTCTCTCTCCTAAATAGTGCTTTTTCATACTATCTAACATTCAATAACCACCTGATATTTACTAGCGTTATTGCCTTATTCGGAATGAAATGATTTTAAAATAATTGCTCTCCAGTATGATTAACCATAGCTGTTGAATTAAAAACTGCTGTAGAATCATTGTTAAAAACCTATCGTTTTTAATGTTACTTAATCGATAAATAATGCTGCAGAATTGTTATTACAAACCTATTGTTATCACTATTATCGAATCAGGAAATACTTCTGCATAATCATTGTTACGAGCCTATCTTTTTCACTCTTATAGAATCAAGAAATACGCTTACTGAAGTAGTGTAAAAAAACAATTTTTGTCACTATTATTGAATCAAGAAACAATGCTACAGAATTATTGCTCTAAACATATCATTGTCACTATGATAAAATTAAGTATAAGTTACATTTATTTCTCATAAAATCAAATTGTCAATTTTCCAAACAGTGTTATGCCATAAGTACTTAACTAAATTTTAAGCATAAATAACTCATCAAATTTCATATATCCAATAATTAATCAATCTCAAAAGATAAACATTGAGACATTTTTATGAGATTTTTCTGTTGCACTTGATCATGTATAATACAATGTTTTTCAAACATTTTGGAAAAAATGTTGACTGACAATTTTACCGCCTCGCTCTCTTTCTCTCTCTCTCTCTCTATATATATATATAATAAGCTTATTCATTTATATACTGGTCTTTGTATATAAATATCCAAAAACAGATATACAAACACACACACACACACTTGTATAGAGTGAGAGAGAAAGAGAGAGGCAGAGAGAGAAATATATACACGTTTAGCTTTATGCATGTTTGTGTGTTTTTATCTAGTGCCACAAAAGGATCTTCTGACCTTTCTACTTGTGATCGGGGGGATTATTTCCACAATTGATCTTTAATATTCTATCAGATTTGCCGCGGATTCGATTTATGTTGGATATTGTTCAAAAAGCGAAAGAATTTTTCATCACATTCACAGCGGGAAGCCAGCTTTTCCTAGATGTATTTCCAAACTTGGGATCATGATTCAATACAAACATAAAAATATCACACGCACGCACGTACGCACACACACACACATATATATATATATATATGTGTGTGTGTGTGTGTGTGTGTGTGTGTGTGTGTGTTTATATATATATATATATATATATATATATATATATATAAACAGGAACATAACCATAACATAAAAAGAACAATTATGCACCGAGTCTGCACACATGGCTATGATAGATTCTCATTCCCGGATTGGGTACCAGTCTGAAAAAAAAAAAAAACACCAAAGTAAAGAGGGCAATGTAGAAAGCGAAAGTAAGCAAAACATCAATGAAAGAATGAAGTCAAGTATTGAAAGAGATTAAATTAATCGAAAATGATGAATAGCTAGAAAGTGAGAATAAGAAAGAAAGAAAGAAAGAAAGAAAGAAAAAGAATGAAAATATATGATGAAAAGAAGCCAAAGAAAGAAAGAAAATAAATAAATAAATAAAAATGTATATATATATATATATATATATATATATATATATATATATACACATACAAACGTGAACACTGAGGTCAACACCGAGCGGCGACAGCCAGTCTCCATGCCATAATTGAAAATTGCTTTCAAGCATGAAACATACTTTCACGGCTCTGTCTTAACTTCTATGTCAACTTTCATATTATATATTTACCTCTGTTCTAACTCTGAAATTAAACAATTTTACACATAAATATCTTCTTCTATGTGCCATGTCCCTTTAGGGCGTAGGCGATCCTAGACCTTCACGTCTTCCTATCACTGTTGGCTCTTAGCATGCTTTCTCCTGTTACCCCACCCAAAACCGCTCTGCCATTCACTTGCTCAAGTCTTCCCGCTGTTTTCCTCTGTCTCTCTTTTTCTCTATATGACCTGTTCGTATCAGATTCTGCTAGCCCTCTTTCCTCAGTAAATATCCCAGGAACTTTAACTGTCCTTTCTTAATGCTCAGTATTAATTTCTTTTACGTTTCCATTCTTTCTAAAGCCTCATCATTGCTTACATGCTTGATCCATACTATCCGAAGCATCCTCCTGTAGAACCACATTTCAGTTGCTTCAAGTTTTTCCTTCATTTTTGATGAGATTGTCCAACATTCACTGCCATATTGAAAAACATCTATATAATCTACTCAGCTTCTGGAATGCGACCTTCGCCATGTCAATTCGCCTTCGGATTTCAGTGCCTCACTTTCCGTCTTCTATTAGAATACTTTCAAGGTATTTACATTTTGTGCCTACTTGATTCTAGTATCCCCCATCTGTAATTGGCATGTTGGACTCCTCTGTTTGCTGTTGATCATGCATTCGGTTTTCTTGTAGTTTATTTGTAGTCCTTTCTTTCGAGTTTCTTTAGCTAACTTCTTTACGAGGTCGTATAGTTTCCTTTCTATGTCTGCTATCAGTACTCTATGATCTGCATACCGATTTTGCATCCCTATGAAAATGGAATATTATAACAATTATTTTTGGCTCTTGTGTTTTTTTCTTTTCTTTTTTATTACCACAAAGGCAAAAAATGGTACGCATTAAACAAAAAAGAAATGCGCTGTGTACGGTAAATGTTCTTTAGCTATACGGAAGTGCTTCGCTAAGTTTAGAGTTAGTAATTGTAGTCTTGTTAATGAAGAATGTCCAAACAGACCATATTGAGAATATCCCGCACTAAACAACGCGAGATTTGGGAGCAGAACTAAATTTATCAAAATCAACTCTCTATAAGCATTTAGTGAAGTTTGGCTACTGGAATAGCCTTGATATTTGGGTACCACATAATTTCAATAATAAGAATTTTTTGGATCGCATTTGTATCTGATTTGCTGTATACATCTAATGGAAACTAACCCTTTTTAAATCTATTCTGACTGGTGATGGGAAATGAAAAGTTTAGAACATTTTTCAATGTACAGATCCTGGTTCAAGTGACATGGGTCAACCAAAAGTCAGGTCTTCTTCCTACGTAACTCATGCTGCGCATCCGGTGAGATTGAAAATGAATACTGTACTATGAGCGTCTGGAAAGCAACTTTTCAATTGATTATGAAAAGTACTGAAAGTGGATTAATTAAAGGCAGAAATTCAAGAAAACGCCCAGACTTGGCAAACAGGTAAGGTGCTGTTTTTCATTTTGATATTGCCAGACATCACATTTCTTTGGCGACCAGACAAAACTTGTTGCAGCTCGGTTGGAATGTGCTACCCAAACCCGCTATAGTCATCAAACATTTCTCCTTCTGATTTTCATTCATTCATGTCCTTGAAAACTAATCTCAATGGAAAAATTTTAATTCTCTGGATGACATAAAAAGACTCCACCTAATTAGTTATTTGCCAAGAAACCACCGACATTCTAGTAAGACGGAATATTTAAGCTGAAGGAAAAATAAAGAAAGGTTGGAAAACAAAATGATTCATATTTAGTTGAATAAATTTTGCAACGACTAAAATAAACAGCACATGTTAATATTTCGCACTTCATAAAATCAAAAATAGGCTCTAAACCACATCAGTCGGGGAAAGACTACTGGATCTGCGAACCTTATTTCCATAAATGTTTATTTTAAGAGGAATAATTTTTAAATTTCTATTGAAAGCAGTACTGGCTGTTCGATCAATGAATGCCAAACGTTTCCGTGAACAGGGTGCTGGGCATGACATTAAATTGCATCCGTCAGCAAGGACTCTGATTAGTGGATTGTGAAGAGTATGGAACCATCTCTTAATTGCTATTGTTCTCAGGTCCACCCTGACCCAGAGTGGTAGCAAACTATGGGCAAATAGTTAACCCACCAAACTCGGGTCAAAACACTATGAAAAGATAACAATACATTTTTATAAAGATATATATATAAAATTAAACTTTTATATTAAAAAAAACCTTTTTGAAGGAAAAATATTGCCAACAATACATTTTTGAAGATGAAATTATTACCATAACACATTTTTGAAGGAAAAAATAATACCCAGAGAAACATTTCTGAATACAAAACAAGAAGACACTTTCAGTTTTCTAAAATAAAATAAAAATAAAATAAAAAATGTTCATTAGAATCTGATTAAATCAACCTTCTCACTATAACCACACATTAAAAAATACCTTAAAACACCACCTTTTGGACATTCACTAACCCAGAGATGTTGATATACCGTTAAACAAAACTCAAACTCATTCCTTGAACAGAAACGGCTAGTAGTACCATTTTCATTAGAATGCTTGGCACATAGAATGTTCTATTTATGGTACTTGGAATATTCTATTCATGGCGCTTTTATTCATGAAATATAGCAGGATCTATTCATGGTGCCAAGATTCTACCCATTAAATTAGAATGTTCTAATCATTGCACCAAGATCAATTTCATGATTTATACTAGTGATTTATGGCTTAGGCATTAATTTCTGTATATAATTTCATTTAACTTTATTGCTTTATTTGTTAGCAAACCAATTTCTGGTAAAATTTATCAGTTTTAGAATTAGCGTTCTGTTCATGTTTATAATCTGCACTACGTGTAATGTACTATTGGTGTCGAGCTTGCTTACTTTTTTATTTAAAACAGACGCTTTCTTTTTTATCAGTACCGTTTTATTTTTTTTTTTTTTTTTTTGTCGATTCCCTCGGATAAAACATTTTTCTTTCTTTTCTTCATTTTTATTTATTCCAAAATATTTGTGCTCCTATTTTTTCCCATGTTTTCCCCTTTGGTTTTAAATGGGATTGTTTTCATTTTCCTCTTTCCAGACTCTTAAATTAATTAAATTCAATTATTGTACCAATGTTGTTTTTATCTTATCTCTATAAATATCTGTCCGTAATATAATTATCTATCGATCGATCCATGGGGAGGATGTTGCTGACGATTTGGGGTTTTTTTTTTTGGCAATGTTATTGTTATACATTATTCTATAAATAGTCAATATTTTTTAATCAACTCTCGTGTTTTCACGGTACTGAATATGCAACGGTCAGACAAATCTGAACCTCGAATAGAACAAAAGCAATTAACGTATTTTTATCTGATGAAATCTTATGCAAATTTCAACATTTTTAAGAAAAAATTATAATAACGGATTAGTATTTCTTCAAACCCGGAAATTTAGTCTTCAAGAAAATTCCGAGTGTATTCAATTCGTAGCGTTTTGATTTACTCAACTAGTACCTTTTTTATAATCATATCACCCGAAGAGGATGTGCGTTGTGGTGCAGTGGATATCCGCTCGGAACGAGAAATCGCGGATCCGAGTTCAAATTCCACTTGAATTCATTGCATTCACTTACGCGCAAATACCCTTGAGAAAGGTATTACTCTGTCTCTTCCTTCAAGTTATGGGTTAAATAATAGGACAGATTAGGTTCTATAGCCTTGGCTAGCAACCAATCTACCGCAGTAAGCAATGGCAACCTACTGCGGGATAATCTTCTGCCCAGTCAGTCATGTCTCTTTCGAGACATGATCGCCCAAGCGTGTTTCACATATAGCACTTAATTGACTGATCACTGTTAAAGAAAAGTTATGAGAAAGAGTGACAGGTTATAGGGAGTGTCAGGAAGTGTGTAAGAGAAGGATGAGAATACTGATAAGAGTAGAGTGGACAGAGAAAGGAGCATGAGAGAGGATGCTGGTTATATTTTATATTTCAGACCGTCCTCGGTCCGTCATCAGAAACAAGTCTTGTTTCTGATGAAGGACCGAGGGCGGTCTGAAATATAAAATATAATAAAAATAAACAAATACTGTTCAAAAAAGTACATTTTTAAATTCAAAACTTTTTATTAATATTCTTTCCTATACATATTAAGACAGTATACGTGGATGATCATCACTATATATATATATATATATATATATATATATATATATATAATGACTAAAAAGTGTGAGAAGCCGTGTACGTTTTCTTTAAAGTGTGTGTTTATTGTTTTGGTATTTATACAATTTATGAAGTATTAATTGTCCATGATGCGCTACACATGTTTCGAGCCTAAAATTGAGTCTCTTCAGGCGAACAAATTCGTGGTTTTCTGTTTGGGTTTCTTGGAATATCTGATCACGATTCTGTTTAAAGTTAATATGAAGAATGTGAAAATAAATAAATAAATAAAAACAGTAAGAAATAAATCAAAATAATGTGAATTGAATGCTGGCATGTGAATGGTCTCTTTCCATATCAGCATGGATAAACAGATAAATAAATAAACAGATGAAAGAGTCAAGTGTTTTGTTATAATCGTATCGCCACAAGCAAGGCATTTACTGACACTGTTTTGCACGGGGTTACATAGGAGGAAAGTTATGAGTAAGAGTGACATGTTATAGGGAAGTGGGTAAGAAAAGGATGAGAATACTGATGAGAATGGAGTGGACGGAGAAAGGAGCATGGGAGAGAGGATGCAGGTTAGTGAGATAAGAGATGACTATTGACTTTACATTTAAATTCTTGGAGATTGTAGCTGTCGGGGAAGCAGGTAAATGGAAGGGAATTTCACAGGCGGGAAGTGCGAGAAAAGAAGCTGTGGAGTAGAATTTGCGTTTACAATTTATTGGTTTCACTGTAAAAGGGTGGGACCTAGTTGCTAATCTTGTGGTACGAGTAATTTTATATATAGGGGGTACCAGTGAATAGAAGGCGTGAAAGTATTTGTAGAAAAGACACAGGGAAGCCACATTGCACCGGTGAGAAAGTGACTGTATCTGAGCTGCTAGGTCGGGATCAATCACATGACAGATGCTCCGTTGGATTTTGTCAAAGACACATAGGTGGATAGCAGGAGCACCCGATAAGATATGGCAGCAGTATTCAACGCATGTCTTTAAGTAACAGAAATCCAAATTCAATTCAAGCAGATGGTAAACACTTTATAAAGCGCGATGTAGCATAATGATCACGCATTCAGATGAAAGAATGGGTCAATCGAGTTCATGTCAAGCTTCTTCAAAAAAGCATAAAAGTCACTCCCCCACTGTAAATTTTCTCGTCGCTATTCATCTTTTTTTATAGTCGTATCACCGGCAAGTCGCAATAGTGGGTCGGAAAAAGTGAATGGATAAATAAACAGGCATTCAGTTCATTTGTCTAGACAACGATAGCTAAAGTAACTGCGTTATCGATTGACAAATGGAAGACATTAAATGAAACAAAGTAATTGTTCTTTTTTTACGCTATGATTATATATCGATATCAGTGTCAGCCGATAACTTGTTAAAGGAAAACACCTGACAGTTTTTACAGAAATGCTTTCGACAGTTATTGTCATGACCAAAAAGGTCAGCTTAATCGAGTAGGACCTCCCAAGTGTCAAGTTAAACGTACCTTACTGATTGAAAACAGCACTTGGGTTCTTAATGAATTTCTTAGACAGAGCTGACAAGACAAAGAATGTTGTCCTCTATAAGACAGTAGTTCCTTACAGAAAAATACGGATAGGCAGAAAAAGAGAGCGAGCGAAATAAAACCAGACACCGAGGCGGACAATACACCGCTTGATGCCAGGCGAAAAGGAATACAAACTTGTTAGACGGTTGAACGAAATTTCCAAATGAATGAAATTTTCATACTGCTACAATCATCTCTTGATTTTATTGTTTTTGCTAGTGATCTAGAAAAAGAGTTTTTTTTAGCCACAAATATGTTACGCAGATGAAACATTGTTGAGAGTAGACACGGAAATGAAACTACAATACCTCCTACAAAAGGTAGCTGAAGAGATTGACAAGAAAGGACTACAAATAAACTGCAAGAAAACAGAATGTATGGTCATCAGCAAAAAGAGCATCCCAAAATACCAAATACAGGTCGGGGATACTGAAATCAAGCATGTACAAAAATTTAAATATCTTGAAAGTATTATAACAAGACGGAAAATGTGACATTGAGATCCGAATGCAAATCGGCATGGCGAAGGACGAATTCCAGAAGCTGAGTAGAGTATTAAGAGACAGGCAAATTTTGCTAGAAACAAAGAAGAGAGTACGGGATTACTATGTGATGTCTATTTTTCAATATGGCAGTGAATGCTGGACAATATCATCAAAGACGAAGGAAAACCTTGAAGCAACTGAAATGTGGTTCTACAGAAGCATGCTGCGGATATCATGGATTGAGCATGTGAGCCATGATGAGATTTTGGAAATAATGGAAACGAAAATGAAATTAATACTGAGCATCAGGAAGAGACAGCTAATGTTCCTGGGACATGGAATGAGGAAGGCGGGCTTGGAGAACCTGATACTAACAGGTCATATAGAGGGAAGGAGAGACAGAGGAAAACAAAGTGAAACATACTTGTCTGGCTTGAGCGGGTGCTTGGCAGAACGAGGGTTGCGTGGTGTAACAGGAGAAAGCGTGCTAAGATCCATAAGGAATAGGAAAACGTGGAGGACTATGATCGCCTATGTCTTAAGTTGAAGAAAACTTCACCCTGAGAATGAACCTAGTCTCTGGTCTCAGTTGAAACGCTAGAATTTACTATATATATTTGTTGTTGTTCCTTCTTTCCACAAACCGCTGCTTTGTGGAACTAAATCCGAAAAGATCCTTCCCGGATCACTACAATCTAAACCTGTTCAAGACATGGTTTAACCCTTATCTTCCCTATATACCCCCATAAACGGTGGCTCTTACTCTGTAACCCTCTAACTCGAGCGGCTCTTGGGCTTTCTACAAGGTGAACAGCATTGTGAAAATATCACCTCTAAATGTTCAGTTTCCATTTTATAGAATCTAAAGACGCTTCCAACTAAATCAGTGTTTTTTCTACAAATGCGTCAAACAATATCAAGTTTATTTAAAAGTTGTTTTTTTCTTTCCCAATTGTGATTAGTTTTTAATGAAACGAAAGCAAGCGTGTATTTTGATGTTTTCGCACACCACACACCGTATTCGCCGGATTTGAAAATTTATTTCCGCTCTCTGTTGGCCATACCCATTGATCATGAAGTCATCTTTTATAGTCGCTTTGTCCTAATTGTCAGAAATTTTCATGAAACAGCGTTCAACTCATTTCCTTTATCCACAATATCTTTGTCCACTGTTGATGAGATGTCGCATAGAAATCAGGAAGACTAAATAGCCTGACGTCTGCTCTCCAACGCTCCTGCTTCTTTCAACGAATTAAAGCTGACGATGGTATAATAAGACTCGACTTTGTGAAACACTAAGAGTGAGGCTAATAGCCAGCAGAAGCGTTGTATAATGATAAAGTTGTATTTGTTGTTCGTGCAGATATGGTTCAGTAATTAAAACATTGAATTGATCCTTGAGAAATCTGAGATTTTATTTTCAATGTGTTGACAAAGGTCAAATAGCACTTTTTTTTATAATAACCAAAATATTTATGAAGCTTGTTATATTTATTTAATATAAGTAATAACAGCAGTATCATAAATATTAAACCTTAAATGGTGCTTATATCGTAAATAGTGAGGTTAAGCGTTTCTTTTCAAGGAAACATTCGACATTCATAGATCGATCAGATAGTAGTACTGTTGGTTGAAATTTATAAAATCTTTCTGTTACAACAATTTTTCTGTAAAATAGGTTTCCGAAGTCTAGTAGCTTATGGTTTTTTTGAGTATCAATATAGGGACACCGTTCCAATTTTTTATTTGGTGTAATGTCGAACGTTACATATTACTAGCAGTGTAGCCCGGCGTTGCTCGGGTGGAATGAAAGCTTTAAAACGAATCCATGGCCTTGGAGCGCAGACTCAGCCTAAAAAATATTTGTGTGAAGTTTGGTGAGAATCGGATAAAAATTGTGGATTTGTATAAAGGTCATACAGACAGATAAACCCACACACACAAACATCTTGTCATTCATATATATATATATATATATATATATATATATATATATATATATATATATATATAATCGATTTTCTGTGCTATTGTAAGAACTGCAAGCTTGAAACTCCTGAATATCGTTTCTTATGTCTTTCTCTATGAGTGTATCAAATTTGATTAAAATCGGACCACTCCTTCTATAACTCGATTTTTTCGATTATCGATTTTTGATAGTTATCGGGGGTACCTCGACACAAAACCTAGCTAAGAACACTCGCAGACACTTATAATGCAACTGTGTAAATTTTCAAGAAAATCGGTTCAGCCGTTTCGTAGTCTATAGCTAACGGACACACACACACACACACACACACACACACACACACATACAGAGAGACAAAGTTCCATTTATAAATAAGTTTAGATATGTATTTTTGTTGTTGCTTCTACCGAAAGTCCCCAAGTGATGTGGTTTCTGTATTTTTACGCACTTTCGTTTGTGATTCTGTAGCACTATTCCCTTGCGGTTCGAAAATGTTTAATCTCTAAGATCAACTTCATTCGGTCGAAGCCATTTGTAAGCATTGATCTGAAGACGTAGTAGACACTTGACAATTTATCTTTGAACGAGTTTGGCGTCATTCATGACATCCATATGAAAGGTTATTAAGGAATATGACCGGAGTTTATAACTTAAGGTTTTGATTTTGTAACAATTTACGTTATTTGACAAAATTACTACTATCATATCCTATCGTACCCTATACGACACCCTTGGGCAAATTAATTGTAACAACTACTTTAGTTTCCTTTTTACCATATAGTCAGTTTTAAACTTACTGAAGAGACAGAGTGTAATCGATTTCTATTTTTTCCTTAGATTACGTCATTTGAAGTGGTACGCAGTAATATAAATCTATTTTCGGAGTCTGTGATGAAATTTGTTTGGCCTTGCAAAATATTGCATCATTTGTGATAGTATCAGATTTTATTACGCCAAGACACTATTATCTCGACTGTCGATTAGTTCTCCACGATCTTTGTCTGCGATGGACGTTACTCCAAGGAAGCTTACGAAATTGCAAGCCTTACAGAGAGATCACGGACATTGCTGATGTCAGCCTTTCAACTGACAGTCGTGTCATCAAGGCGAAGAGGCAAACTGGATCCATCAGTCCAAGACGTAAAGAAAAATGCGGTCTGTAGAGAAAAGCAACTCTAACAAACAACGTATACGTGATCAAGAAAAGTGTGAAAGATCCTAGGAAGACATTATTCGTTTTGTTTCATTTAATTTGCACATAGATGTAAAATTCAATTATCTCTTATACTAAATTTAATATGTATCATCGGTATACCAAGGTAATTGATATGCTTAGTATTAGGTTATCACACATAAAATGACGCATTCTTTGGTTGGGTGTTCATCCAGTCGTCTAACGAAGTAACCTCCTTAGTACAGAAAAAATATTCACTTATTCCTGGCTTTTTTTTCTCTCCAGATAATTTTTCTTTCAATATATTGTTACTCAATCGTTAACAATAAAATGCTTACAATGAAATATTATCGACTAATTTTACTTAAAATTCAAACTGTGAAAAAGAACGTTTTTTTGGAAATGCGATGAGAAACAGATACTCTTTGACAACATTAAGAGAGTAGATCAGTGATTAGATGCAAAAGAATCACCAAAACAATATCCAAAACCTCTACTGCATACTAAAAAGTTAATGGTTACTGTGTGGTGGTTTTTCAAAAGGGTTATTATCGGTTCGGAACGAGAAATCGGGGAGCCGAGTTCGAATTCCAGTTGAATTCATTGCATCCACTTACGCACAAATACCCTTGAGAAAGGTATTAATCTGTCTCTTCCTTGCAGTTATGGGTTAAATAATAGGACAGATTGGGTTCTATAGCCTTGGTCGGCAACCAGTCTACCGCAGAAAGCAATGGTAACCTACTGCGCGATAATCTTCTGCCCAGTCAGTCATGTCTCTTTCGAGACATGATCGCCCAAGCGTGTTTCATGTATGGCACTTAAATGACTGATTCTTTATTCATTCTTGCCTCAAGAGAAAACAGTAAAAGTAAAATCGTATTTCGTAGAAATTGAGTGAATTCACGAAAAACTGAAAGAGAAACATCTAAGACATGTGAATAAAGATGACACAATTCTTTTGCACGAGAGTGACTAAAGTCGAGATGCCAGATTGGGACCTGTGACAATGCAGATCCTCTTTTGGATTTCGTTGAGAAGCTCGAGAATAGCAGAAGCACCCGACCAGCTATGACTACAGTGTTCAATGCACGGATGTATGGTAGTTTTATAAATGTGCAAGATGGATTCTGACGAAAAAAAAAATTCCTGTCTCGGCACAGTGAGATAATCTTTTTAGCACTAGATGTAGCTATTGATTCGATGTAATCAGTCCACTTGAGATCGGTTGAGAGAGTGAGGCCGAGTAAGTGCAGTTTATTGCTTTCAGGGAGACTAGCGTGATCCATACTGATGGAAGTTTTTTAAGTACACTTGCAGATTTCCTTATGATGGAAGTGAGACTGCATGCCGAGACTGCTGTCATTCCATTTCCAGATCATAATTTCTATTTTGAAATCTTCTTGAGTCTTATTTCTTGAAATACTTTGTCAAGAAAAGCATCAAATAAACTATTCATTAAATATTTTAATAAAATACTGTTTTACAAAAATATTTTTTCTTTAATATATTAAGTATTTCTTTTTCTTAATTTTTTACCTATTTCATAAGAGATGGGATAATTTCTTTATCGTCTAGAGCAGTTCCTTAACCGTTTTTCTCCGGAATCCTAAGCTTCTGTAAGAGGCCGCTAGGAGTTCTGCGAGAAGCAGTAATAAACAGGCTAATGCAATTCTGGTTAATTCTTCTTCAATTTTATATTCGTCATGTTATTAAACGCGTACGCTATTTTGTTAGTAATCCTCGACTATCATCATACAGGATTCAACGTCTTACATTATTTAAAACTATAACAATCATAGAGAATGTATTTAGGGCCATCAATATCGCGTCAGAGTGAAACCCGCCTTCGTCGATTAGTGGACAGAATCTGTACGTAGGAGATTCGTTTACTGGACGACATTCTATACATTTTATTTACCACATGAACAACGATAAGAATATAATTGTGATATATATTAATAATTGTTTGTAATAGTTATTTACGCATGGTTTCCCTGAGACATTAAATCTATTTCAAAGGTTCCTAAAGATTGGCAAATACTGGTTTACAGAAAAGTTCTTTTTCTTCCTCATCTTTATGTGTCGTGTCTTTTCAGAGAGTAAACGATCATAGACTTCTACTTCCCCCGATCCCCCCTCGCTTTTCATTTTGGTATCTCTCCAGAACCCCACTCCACAATCAAGTATGTCTCGCGTTATTTTACTTTGTCTCTCTTTCCATCTATCTGTTATACAGCTATTAGATTCCTCAGAGCCTCCTTCATCATTATGTGTCGCAGAACCTTTAGCTGTCTCTTCTTGATATTAAGAAAACGTTACAGCTTAGATAAATTAATTTCTTCATTTTTTCAGTCTGGCAAATGCCCTTGTAGGACGTCGACATTCCACATATTCATTGAGAGGAATAGGCCACTACCCTACGACGCTGGTCCAATATTGTTAGAGGATGGATGTGACATGCTTGTGAGATCATATCCCTTTTCGATTGATGATAGTCCAGGGGTATATAAAGAACTAGGCTGGAATTTGAAAACCTCTCTCTCTCTCTCTCTCTCTCTCTCTCTCTCTCTCTCTCATTTCTCACATATTTCTGAGACGTTATCCATTAAACCACCCACAACTATACGTATAACAATTAGTATTCCTAAGTGGTCATTCGTCTAGGTATTGCTCAGGTTCAACGTCACACGAGAGTCGATGTTTCTACGTGTTATAACCGTAAACATAGATGAGTGAATTTAGTTTAAGAAACAAAAAGAAAAAAATTAGACACATCATTTGATTGGATTTATTTTTAATATTCCTGTTTTAAAAAATAAAAAACAAAAATGAAGCTCAACCTCGAAAGCCTCTCCCAAAGAAACGCTAATATGTGGAACAGTTTCCTGCTGTTTTTTTTAAATTATTGATTAATAAGATGCTTCCGGGATAAGTAATACTTCCAAAACGAAGCTGCTCTCTTTTAACCGCCATAGAAAATCTTTCCTACCTTCCATCAGTATGGATCACGCTAGTCTCCCTGAAAGCAATAAACTGCGCTTATTCGGCCTCACACTCTCAACCAGTCTCAAATGGGCTGATTACATCGAATCAATAACTACCTCTAGTGCTAAGAAGATTATCTCACTGTGCCGAGACAGGAATTTTTTTTTTCGTCAGAATCCATCTTGCACATTTATAAAACTACCATACATCCGTGCATTGAACACTGCAGTCATAGCTGGTCGGGTGCTTCTGCTATTCTCGAGCTTCTCAACGAAATCCAAAAGAGGATCTGCATTGTCACAGGTCCCAATCTGGCATCTCGACTTTAGTCACTTTCTCACTGACAGAATGTTGCTTCCCTCTGTCTTTTCTACAAATACACTCTGACGAGCTTCATTCCCTGGTACCTCGCCCTGATGAATTTGCTCGTCTAACTAGATTGGCAACTAGGTCCTACAATTTTCCCTCAAAATAGACAAATATAATGACCGCTTCTACTCTATGAGTTTTTTCCCCCGCACTTCCCGCATGTGGAACTCACTTCCATTTCCTTGCTTCCCTGATAGATACAATCTCTAAAGGTTTAAGTGAAACGTCACTTGCCATCTTCTATCTTCTTGACTCCCATGTCTTTTCTCCGGTACCGTTCTTTTCTTTTCTTTTTTCCATTTCCTCTCACTGCACCAGTGGTAATACTGCTTTACTTGGGGGTGAAACGATTATAAAATAAATAATTCCAACCCTGGGTCCAGCGTTATCTGTCTACTATATCCACGTAATCTTCATATCCTACTTTTTCTCATTACGCTTATATCACGTACCTTATTCAAGAGCCATCTAACTTGGCTCTTGGGAACTGTATTTGGTGAACTTCAAAATTTTCCTGCAAATAATATTTATACTGAAAATAGTTTTTCATTGATTAATAAAATGTTATTTTTTCAAATATTAGAATTTTGTAGAAAAAACCTCACTGTATGTAAATTTGTTGAATTTATTGCTGAAATTTTTTATCAAGAATAACAAACTCTCCGTTTCGATCAACTTCACGAACCAATCGATGAAATTTGAGAAAGCTAATTTGTTTTCAAAAGAATGCTTTGACAAAAGTTCTTTCCTGTTTCAGTCAGATACACACATGAGCGATCATGTCTCGAAAGAGACATGACTGACTGGGCAGAAGATTATCCCACAGTAGGTTGCCATTGCTTTCTGCGGTAGACTGGTTGCCGACCAAGGCTATAGAACCCAATCTGTCCTGTTATTTAACCCATCACTGGAAGGAATAGACGGATGATTAATACCTTTCCCAAGTGAATGCAATGATGAATTCAGCTTTCCTGTTTAGTATTGTTTTAATTTAATTTAATTTTATTTTATTATGGTAAACAATAATTTAAAGATTTATTTCTTTTTTCTTTTTTAATATCGAAGGATAATTCTTTAGGATTTGTTACTGACCATGCGTAAGTATTTGCACGCCATATTTTTATATCAGCCAATCACTTAAGTGCCACACGTGATACACCCTTCGGTGGTCATGTCTTTTTCGATCCATGAGTGAGAAGTCAGAAGATTTTCTAACAATGTTAGTCTACTGCAACCAGTCTACTGCAGAAAGAATTGTTAATTCTTTCTGCAGTAGACTGGTTGCCCAACAACCTAATCGGTCTTGCTATTTAACTCATAGCTGAAGGGAGAAGAGATGGATTAATACTTTTCCCAAGGGCATTTGCTCGTAAGTGAATGCAACGAACTTAACTTGAATTCGAACTCGCCTCCCAGATTTCTCATTCCGAGCCAATATACATTACACCACAAAGCACATCTTTGTGTACACATTCTTAAAAATATTTGTTCAAAATCAAAAAAGGGTAAGAATATTATTTCAATTAACTCAAAATCAGATTATCATGAAATTGCCAGAGTTTATTCAAGAATGTTTATAAAACGTGGATATAAGATCAAGTTGCCAAGATCCTCCATTGGATGTGTTGTGTGAAGGGAAATAATTTTTTCAGCGATAAAAGGAATAGCACAACCATTAATCTGAGAAAGTCCTCGAGTCAGAAAAATCTAAGATTTTTAGAGCTTTTTCAATGAAAATAGATAAGGAATAAACAGAAGATATTGTTGGAAGATAAGATAGAAAAAAGAAGGATTAATAATTGATCTATTTTGTTTTGTTTTTTTATACATGATTAGAGTAAAAGAAAGAATAGAAATTAATCAACTACAACCTATTAAAATCGGAAAAAACATTGGAAGTTGAAAATGATCAAAATCATACCCGTTATCATTTGTGCATTCGGTACGGTGACTGACAGAATAGATCCTCTCTGTTATAATAAAGACCATTGTATATATATATATATATATATATATATATATATATATATATATATATATATATATAATGCTTCAAGCAAGAGGATACCCACTCCACTAATAAACAAGGGTTTCCAACTGGAAGAAGAAATACTATTAGAATCTCTCCGGAATAAAAAAAAAAAAAGACAAACAAACAAAAAAACATGAAAAAGAAGAAAACATTTTATCATTCGTTTTACATACAACAAAATCAACTTAGAATTATTTACAAAGATGAAAAGACATATAGAAATATTTAAAAAAATGATAAAATAAAGGAAATCTTAAAGACAACTAAAATAATTAAAAGCAAACGCCAACCCAAAACATTAAAAAACATATTAACCTCATAAACACACAACACAGAGTATCACAAAATACGATAAAAAAAAGATGTCGGGTATGCAACATAAAAAAGATGTCGGGTATGCAACATAAAAAAGATGTCGGGTATGCAACATCATAATAGAAGGAAAACATTTCAACTACGGAAACATCTACATTCGAAATAAAAATAAATCTGAGCTGCAATTCTAAAAACGTCATTTATTCTCTAAAATGCGAGGAATGCGCACAAATATACGTTGGAGCGACACAAGGCCTTAATAAAGGAGTAACCCTGTACAAAAGTAACATTTATCTATCCAATAACAGAAAATTGTACGTCTCCCAGCTTTTACATGAATGCAGTGGAGGTAAATTAAGAGTTGTTGCCTATATACCAAAATGCAGATTATGACACACTCATGATGCAGAAAGAAATATTTATAAAAAAAAAACACAAACTTTCTCTCAACAAAAAAACATGAAAAACCTAAGACACACAGACACACGAAATTCTAACGCGATAAAAAATACACACACATTACATTCAAATAATATTCCAAAAACAAAAATAATAAGATGACCCGTAGAGTATAATTGAATCAAACCGCTGAAAACAATTTTGAAGTATAAAGACGAAATCAAATTTCAAAAGTCAGTGAAAAAAAAATTATAGTCAACGAAGGTGACGGGAGAGATTTAATAAATCTACACTTTAAACAAAATATTCACGCCTTCTCGAACATTTTCTTCTATACCAATTTCTCTCGTTGGAACAACCACTATTTCTGTTCTTATATATATATATATATATATCTTATATATATATATATATATATATATATATATATATATATATATTACGAGATCTTACGGAAAATTAGGAAATGGCTTTAACCGACATATATTATTATTAAACCATGGATTGTTTTTTGGTAAGATGCGTCAAAACTATTGACGGCTTCTCTTGAATTTATAGTAGTCACTGGTTCAAAACCTGGTTATATGGTAATCACAGGTTCGAGTCCTTACCATATACCCAAGAGAAGCCGTCAATAGATTTGATGCGTCTTACCATGGTTTAGCAAAAAATATGTCGACTAATGTCATTTCCGAAATTTGCGTAAGATCTTGTAATATATATATATATATATATATATATATATATATATATATATATATATATATATAACTGATAAGCAATGAATTGAGTTCTTTCGGTTGTATGCGAAACTTATATATAACACGCTAAAATTTCAATTCCCTGATTCCATGTGCCTATGGCTTAGGGGTTAACGACTCCGACACCAAGTCGGTCGAATTTCGATCCCAGCCGAAGGGAAGTGGATGTCTAGCCACACTGTTGAGCTGTAATACAGCGAAACAGGCTTGTATGTGAATGACGCATACAGTACGATACAGAAAACAATACGATTGTTATCTAAAGAGTTAAATATAGAGATGGAACACTATTTACATTTTTCAGACTATAGTCCTTATCTTCGTTGCCATTTCCACGCCGTTTCGGCTGTTGTATGTTCCAGCCTGGTAGGAATTTCAAACTGAACACTTTATTACGATCGATGGGGTATAATATTCTCATTCCTTGCGCGAAGTCGCCTCTGGTAGTCATAAGTTATCTCCCTTTAACCTGACATTCTAAGTTATTTGTTCACCACTGCTGTAGCCTGGTACTGAAGTCACAACACTTGGGTCAAGTCACTAGAAATAACCAGCGGGACATATGTCCTCGAGGACAACAGCGACTGAATTTCTGGCACTTAAAAACGGTAACCATTTTTCCCAGAGTTCATACTGCTTTTTTTTAGGTTAATAGTTTTCTCTAGTATTTTTTATGTTAATGGTTTTCTCTAGTATACCAGAGCTCATTCCGGACAATCAGGAAAAATTATAAAAAACATAATAATAATATTCTAAATAATATATTAAACCTAGATAAAAATAAAATTCATCCAAAAACTGAAATCAATAATTAAGACAATAAAAATATAATTGTAGAAACCTTATAGAGTGTTCATTGGAAAATAATTGGCTTGCAGAATCTATTGTTATCAATGTACTATTTTATATACAGAAAACCCAGCAATATAAAGATTTATATTGGTAGTACTAAGAATTCGTTGACTCAAAGAATTTATCAACACACTTCTACATTTAATAATAACAAGTACCAGAATAGAATATCCTTATGTTTGGTATCTAAAAGAACCCAATAAAACGCCCACATTTTAAGAACTAGCATATGTAAGTCTTTTAACGACTCCTGATCCTTATGTCTATATTAAAAACTATATATTATTAAATTTCTTAAAAATAAAAAATCTATTAAAAAATTAAATGCAATATATAAACATTGCACAATTTTCACCTTAGAATATGGTTAATAATTCTTCATAAAAGAATTTCATTTAACTTACATATATCAGCTACTTTTTTTTGTATTATGATAAATTAATTTAATAAATATTAAAATTTATGCAAGTGAAGAGTATATGAAAAATTGATGAAAAAACTGCACTCTGAACCGAAATTTTAAAAAGTCCCTTAATTCAGATCAAAATAAAAAAATTCTTTCTTTCTTTTTTGTCTTTAAATTGGCTGGGATACATAGAAATCTAAGAAAATAACCTTGTATCGATAATGTATGCATCGCATCAAAACCAAAAAAAAAAGAGCTTACTAGATTCTAGCTGAAAAAAAAATCACTTTCCCTTAAGCTCGAAAGAAAAAAGTCCAGTATCCCTCAACATATAACCTATATTTTCAAATTTAAATGTCGAAATTCATTCAGATTTGTTAAATTAAACACACACATAAAATCTAAACCTTTCTGTCTTCCCCTTCCATATTTAACTCTTTAAATAACAATAGTATTGTTTTTTACATTCAAATGTAAATCATTTTTCACAATAATTATTCAACATTGCCTGATGATGAGATAAAATATTGAGGCATATAAATTTCCCTGTCGCAGTGTAAATTGGATTAATTTTAAATAAAAACAAATTTTTATATATATATATATATATATATATATATATATATATATATATAAATGTGCTTTGTAATTATAGAAAACAGAGTATCCATTAAAAATAAGGTTCAAACAAATATATGGATAATATATATTTCCCTCCTGTAACATTCAAGGGTTTGCATTCTTTTTTTTTCTTTTCTTATGTCTTAATACATGATACTCAATAGGTGTTTCAATATTTATATATTGTTGCTGTCATTTTAGACGATGCATATATATATATATATATATATATATATATATATATATATATATATATTACCGTCATTTTTCGACGGCACGGGCCCAACTGTATATCTGTAAAAGCAAAATAACTTAATTGCGCAGTGTAAACACGTGATAAAAAAAAAAGAAGAAATCTAATGGTAACGGAAAATGATGAACAGTTACTGTCAGGGGAAAAGTTTATATTTGCTGGTTGTGGCCCGCTATTCATGCAATTATTACCGGATATTAAGATTTTATCTGAGAAAAAAATAAATTAAAAAATCAGTAATATTATAGATCGGGTAAGCATTGAACACAATATTGTTAATTTCATATTTCAGGCGATTTTCAAATCATGTGACACGTAATATGGACATCGTTTGAGGCGTGAAACTGTCAGTAATTGATTTCTATGTCCACACTGCAAACTGTATCTTCAATATTGAGAACACTTAACACTCCAGCCTTAAGATTATGTTCAATCATGAAACAGACTATCGGTACTTGGTATTGACCTCATTATCCTCTTTTATGTTTACATACGCTCTATCGCTGATATGCTGTACTTTTACCCATCAATATAGCATATCTTAAAACTATATCATTTAAACCTATTTATCCATATAAATCTAAAACCTAACCGGCTGTTAAAAGCAATTGTCTACATATATGAATGTTTCTAGTATGTATCTTACCCAAAGAAGTGTCAATTTATGACATGTTCACGAGAACTAAATTCTCAACCTAATTTTCACTTTGATTGAATAATACTGACACACCCACAATCATATTGTTTAACTTCCTGAAAACACCCTTTCTTAATTTTCTGAATAACCACAAATTCATCTTATATTTTCTAAAATAAATCATTTCCACCATTTATTTTTAAAATATCACTTGAAGAAGAATAATATTGTTCTGAAACATTAAACGGGGTCTGAGGGTTCGCCAGAATTCTTAAATATAGGAACTACACAGGAGGACTTCCAACAGGCAGGAAAAAAGGAAGCAGACAGGCAGAGTGTTTAGAGAGGACAAAGGAGAGTTCTGGGGCACATTTCTTCAGTACTATGACTGGGATTCCGTCACCGCCGCTCGCTTTGTGTGGGTCAAGTTGTGCAATTATCTTGGCGACCAGCGAGGGTGTAATATGGACGTTATTTAGTTGAGCCTTAGTTCTGGGTGGGAAGTCTGTTGTAGGTATTCCTAACGAGTCCAGTGTCGAATTGGTGGAGAATATTGTAATAACAAATTAAAATATTAAGCTTTACTTTTTATTTATAAAAATAAATGCATGAACAGTAAGTTTTAATCTATCTGTTCTTTCGCTTCCTTGATATATATATATATATATATATATATATATATTAAGGAAACAAAAGAACATATACACATATATATAATTCCAGGTGAAGAGGAATCAAGGTTTTTTATTATAGTTCGTCAACAATTATTTTCTTTAAGTACGTGTTGGTTATATACATGTTATTTCATTTAGATTTTATCCATGTATCCATTTTCTAATGTGAATAATTTGCAATGTCTTTATATGACATTTATCTCATTGCGTTTATTTAAAAGGTTTTTTATTCTTAAAGAATTTAATAATAAATAGTTTTTTGCATAAACATAATGAATACAGAATTAGTAGAAATTTCGCTAATGTGGAAGTATTTAATAAACATAGGAATTTTTATAAAAATACTGCATTAAAAAATAGTCCAAAATTTCAAAAGTCCAAATATTAAATATGTAAACGAGAAAAGTAATTTCAAATGCCAATTATCTAAAGTATAAGTATAGGACATTCGAATAAATGAAATGGCTACTATTTTGAGGGCATAATGTCTTTCTAGTTGTATTTTAATTGGGTAAATGTCCAAAATAAAATCATATTAATCCCTAAGATGTGAACATTGGACAAAGAAATTGTTTCTTCCTCAAAGTTTTTCTTTTGATTTAACTAAACATAAACGTATTTTTCATTCACTCCTGTTTTATTTTTGTTCGATAATTTGATACGAAAATAAGTTATAAGCATATTAAAAAGTAATCCCCTAAGAAAAAATAGGAATAGGAATATCATTTGGTACACACCCACTTTCAACCAGATAACTAGTAGTAAATTGGGAAAGAAATTCCTCGCGTTAATTAGGAGAAACCTTCAGAAAGAAACAGAAAACAAGCTGTTAATTTATTTTCTGGAAAGATATTAATCTGTCCCTTCCCTCCAGTTATAGGTTAAATAACAGGTCTGCTGTTCATGCGATCCGTGGCAAACTTCTGCACCGATTGTTTGTTATCAGCAGTTCTAAAAAGTGTGAATGGTGTTACACAAGCCTTCACCACTCTAAACAATTCTTTGTGTGGCAGTCTAAGTGAGTTAGACACTCATAAGTCGAAATCGACGGGAGAATCCATAAGATAGATAGATAGATAGATAGATAGATAGATAGATAGATAGATAGATAGATATTAACATAATAAGATAGATAGATAGATAGATATTAACATAATAAGATAGATAGATAGATAGATATTAACATAATAAGATAGATAGATAGATAGATATTAACATAATAAGATAGATAGATAGATAGAATAAGAATTAACGAGGAGAAACTTGTCATGTCGTTGAACGGTGTCATTTCAGTCTCAGTGACTTAGAAGTTTAGCGAATACATTATTGTAATATCTTCGCTCTTCAGTGTCATTTGATTTTTTTACCTCTGAGAAAAAAGGCATTACAATAAAGCCCTCACGAAACTTCGATGTCGGCATGACCAAAATAACACCGCTCAGCAAAGTGACAAGTTTTCCTACAGTAATTCTTATTCTATTAACGCTTATTATTACCTTAATATCGAGCACTTTATGACAAAATAATTTACTTTCCTAAAATGCCTTCCCATCAAAAAACAACTGACAATAAACAGCAACTTCATACTAAACCCCATTAAAATGTAACATGTCATCCGCAGACAGATCTATTTAGCTGTATCACAGCTCATCAGTACGATTAGACAGCCGAATGCTTTTTACACAGGATTGAAACCCGACTGAATTGGTGTCATTCAGCGATTCTACCTCTAAGCTACTGGCGCTCGATAGAAAGAGGTTGACTTTTTAGCGTGTATATTATTATTATACACGTCCAATAGCTGAAAGTGTTCTAATTCATTGGTGAATGAACGATGCGTAGATGTCAGAGTAGCTACTGTTTTTCAAAGTCTACCAAGACTGTCTTCTTTCACCAAACGCCTCGTGGCCCAGGGGTAGAGTCGCCGACTGACGCCAATTCAGTCGGGTTTCGAGCCTGGGTTAGGGAGCAATCGGAGCCTAACCGTACTGATGAGCTGCGAAACAGATCTGTCTGCGGATGACAATATATATATATATATATATATATATATATGTATATATATATATATATTGCTTCTTCTACATCTATGTATTTTTATGCATATTCTTAGGGCCTTGATTAACGGCCATATAGAGTTTAAACATCGGTTCCCGTACAATTACCGAAGAAAGAAACGTCGAGCCTACTAGCAAGTACCTAGATAAACGACGACTTCAGAATAACGGACACAATGGAAAAGAGCTTGGAATTGTTATTCGGAGAGATGGGTTCGTTATATTTACTTAACGGGCAAATACCCTTGCGAAAGGCATGAATCCACCTTATTACTCACCAGCTATGGGTTAATTTTTTAAGACTTGTATCACTAATGTATTATTATCTAAAAAAAATTAATTACAATTGTATAAAAATGTTCTAACCGAAGAAAATGAATCACTCAATCATAAGGGCTTTGAGGCAAAATACCTTTCCTTTTTCATATTGCTTTTCGTCCATGGAAAACTTTTATAAATGTTTTTCAATGTATTTCTTTTTTTCATCTTGGTATTCTGGGTTACATAACTCCAGGGCTCTGAAGAAATTTGTGAGAATAGAAATGGATCAAATCGTTTTTCTTAGTGGCTTTTCGATGAACTTTAAATTTTAAATATTTATTGTTATGCATTAAGAAAAGGTCCATGAACGGTAGACATCTTATTAATTAGGTTTTAATGTTTACCAGAATTTAATGTTAAAAACGATTTAATCCAGTTCTATTCCCAACACAGACAAAAATATAATATCAGTATTAATCATAGAATTTTATCTCAGAGCCCTTAGGTTATGCAGACCAGAATAGCTAAGATGAAGAAAAGAAATACATTGAAAAAAGATGTAAACAGCGTTATCATTTATTTCCAGGGACACAAAAGTAATATGAAAAAAGAAACTTTTCCACCAGAAAGTGTTTGGAACCTTTTTCTTTGCTCACTGTAAAATGAGAAAAATGTCAACTCGTCACGAATTTAATATGCTTATAACTTATTTTCGTATCAAATTATCGAACAAAAATAAAACAGGAGTGAATGAAAAATACGTTTATGTTTAGTTAAATCAAAAGAAAAACTTTGAGGAAGAAACAATTTCTTTGTCCAATGTTCACATCTTAGGGATTAATATGACTTTATTTTGGACATTTACCCAATTAAAATACAACTAGAAAGACATTATGCCCTCAAAATAGTAGCCATTTCATTTATTCGAATGTCCTATATTTATACTTTAGATAATTGGCATTTGAAAATAATTTCCGTCGCCAGTTTAGTTCCGTCCGACACTTCATTCTCTGTCTCTTTCTTCCTCCCTGTCATTAGTTTTATTCCGTGCGACACAGTTCGGTGTTTTTATCTTTCCTCGTCTTCTATTTTTACCCGTACGGTACAGTCCACTCTTTGTGCCTGTCTTCGTCCCAGCGTATACGTAGGTTCTCTCAGTGTTTCACTATCCCTCAGACCTTTGCTCGTCCTTTCTTTTGTCAGATTTTAAACTTTCTCTCGACATTCTTTCATCACTCACTCACTAACTTACAACTGTTTTATTTTTCTCGTTTTTTTCTTTTCATAATTTTTCTTTTCCTTTTCCTATATTCTGATGTGTCTTCATCTCTTGTAAAGACCCCGTACGTCTGTATAGCACTCCTATTCTATTTGTCTCTCTTTAACAAGCTATCAACTTAAATGTTTGTCCTCTAAAACGGTAATTCCTTGATTTATAGGATTTCTTTCTATATGGTTAAGAAAAAAAGAGAAACGTACTTGGCAAAACCTTTAAATACTGGCAAACACGAAGTTAGGATGAGGCAGTCACTAACTACCTCCAGTCAGCTTGAAAAATATCTCAAGTAAGCAAAAAGTTACTTTATTTATTTATTTTAATTTACTTTTTTTTATTTTTTTATTTTTTTTATTTGCAGTGAGGCTTACCCTGTACAAGACCAGAGATACACTCGAAGTAAATGGTTGAGTAAGAGTACAGTTTATGTAGATAGATGGGAAAAATAACGGTTAACTCTAGACTTAAACAGGTTAAAATTGTTGTGATCGGGAAACGTCCACTTGGAAGACGGTTCCACGTAGGAGTGGTATACAGAAAGAAGCGAATCGGGTGGGGCTTAATTCTCACCAATGGAATAACGGAGAAAATGAGAGTGGTTTGCTGAAATGTGTGTAGCATGGCGGGTCCTAGCCGTGAAAAGTAGATGTGATAATGTGAAAGATTATGTAATCATGTAATAAAAAATACAAAAAAAAAAAGAATTTTCTTAAATACTTGCTTCATGAAAATTTAACATAGACAATAGAAGATATAACAACTTCAAAGCGAAAATCGAAGTCCCAATCACCCTGCATGTCTCATTCCTAATCACAATTTTCCTTTTCTTCCTCTTTAATTATATTTCCATAATAATTTATTCTCCATCTAGAATGTTTTAATTGGAATTTCGATTATACGTTGACGATCAAATTTGAAAAAAATCGACATGATTTTAAAAATAAAATAAGTATAGATTCTTTTTCTTATCGGAAATCAGATTTCTTGCGTAAAGTGATGAGTGTATGAAAAGCACTAACGCCTACGTGTTAAGTTTAAATCATCATATTTGATGGAATGCGCTGGGCATTGCTGATTCCAAACAAAGAG
>JBBBDQ010000143.1:4950000-4990000 GCA_037127315.1 Ascarosepion bandense | reverse complement strand
GATAGATAGATAGATAGATAGCTATCAACATAATAAGAGTGATAGATAGATATCAACATAATAACATAGATAGATAGATATTAACATAATAAGATAGATAGATAGATAGATATTAACATAATAAGATAGACAGGTAGATAGATATTAACATGATAAGATAGATAGATAGATACATAGAGAGATATTTACATAATAAGATAGATAGATAGATTGATAGATAGGTAGATAGATATTAACATAATGAGATAGATTGATAGATAGATAGATATTAACATAATGAGATAGATAGATAGATAGATATTAACATAATGAGATAGATAGATAGACAGATATTAACATAATTAGATAGATAGATAGATAGATAGATATTAACATAATTAGATAGATAGATAGATAGATATCAACATAATAAAATAGATAGATATATAGATAGATAGATATCAACATAATAAGATAGATAGATACCTACATAATAAGATAGATAGATAGATATTAACATAATAATATAGATAGATAGATATTAACATAATAAGATAGATAGATATTAACATAATAAGATAGATAGATAGATAGATATTAACATAATAAGATAGATAGATATTAACATAATAAGATAGATAGATAGATAGATATTAACATAATAAGATAGATAGATATTAACCTAATAAGATAGATAGATAGATATTAACATAATAATATAGATAGATAGATAGATATTAACATAATAAGATAGATAGATATTAACATAATAAGATAGATAGATAGATATTAACATAATAAGATAGATAGATATTAACATAATAAGATAGATAGATATTAACATAATAAGATAAATAGATAGATAGATAGATAGATAGATATTAACATAATAAGATAGATAGATATTAACATAATAAGATAGATAGATAGATATTAACATGATAAGATACATAGAGAGATAGATAGATAGATATTAACAAAATAAGATAGAGAGATAGATAGATAGATATTAACAAAATAAGATAGATAGATAGATAGATATTAACATAATGAGATAGATAGATAGATAGATAGATAGATAGTAACATAATAAGATAGGTAGATAGATAGATAGATTTTAATATAATAACACAGATAGATATATAGATAGATAGATAGATAGATAGATAGTTAGATAGATAGATAGATAGATATTAACATAATAAGATAGATAGATAGATATTAACATAATAAGATAGATAGATTGATATTAACATAATAAGATAGAGAGATGGATAGATAAATAGATAGATATTAACATAATAAGATAGATAGATAAATAGATAGATGGATAGATAGATAGATAGATATTAACATAATAAGATAGACAGATAGATAGATATTAACATAATAAGATAGATAGATATTAACATAATAAGATAGATAGATAGATAGATATTAACATAATAAGATAATTAGATAGATAGAGAGATATATAGATAGATATTAACATAATAAGATAGTTAGATAGATAGAGAGATAGATAGATAGATAGATAGATATTAACATAATAAGATAGATAGATAGATAGATATTAACATAATAAGATAGATAGATAGATAGATATTAACATAATAAGATAGATAGATAGATATTAACATAATAAGCTAGATAGATAGATATTAACATAATAAGATAGATAGATATTAACATAATAAGATAGATAGATAGATATTAACATAATTAGATAGATAGATATTAACATAATTAGATAGATAGATAGATGTTAACATAATTAGATAGATAGATAGATAGATAGTAGATATTAACATAATAAGATAGATAAATAGTAGATAGATATTAACATAATAAGATAGATAGATAGATAGATAGTAACATAATGAGATAGATAGATAGATAGATAGATATTAACATAATGAGATAGGTAGATAGATAGATAGATATTAACATAATGAGATAGATAGATAGATAGATAGATATATAGATAATAACATAATAAGATAGATAGATAGATAGATAGATATTAACATAATGAGATAGATAGATAGATAGATAGATAATAACATAATGAGATAGATAGATAGATATTGACATAATAAGATAGATAGATAGATATTGACATAATAAGATAGATAGATAGATATTGACATAATAAGATAGATAGATAGATAGATATTAACGTAATAAGATAGATAGTTAGATAGATAGATATTAACATAGATAGATAGATAGATAGATAGATAGATAGATATTAGCAAAATAAGATAGTTAGATAGATAGGTAGATAGATAGATAGATATTAACATAATAAGAAAAATAGATAGATAGATAGATAGATATTAACATAATAAGCTAGATAGCTAGATATTAACATAATAAGATAGATAGATAGATAGATAGATAGATAGATATTAACATAATAAGCTAGATAGATAGATATTAACATAAGATAGATAGGTAGATAGATATTAACATAATAAGATAGATAGATATTAACATAATTAGATAGATAGATAGATAGATAGATATTAACATAATTAGATAGATAGATAGATATATAGATAGATATTAACATAATTATATAGATAGATAGATAGATAGATAGATAGATAGATAGATTAATTAATAATAAGATAGATACATAGCTAGATAGATAGATAGATATTAACATAATAAGATAGATACATAGCTAGATAGATAGATAGATAGATAGATATTAACATAATAATATAGATAGATAGATATTAACATAATAAGATAGATAGATTGATAGATAGTTAGATGGATAGATAAATATATAGATATTAACATAATAAGATAGATAGATATTAACATAATAAGATAGATAGATAGATAGATACATAGATAGATATTAACATAATTAGATAGATAGATAGATAGATAGATATTAACATAATTATATAGATAGATAGATAGATAGATATTAACATAATTAGATAGATAGATAGATAGATATTAACATAATAAGATAGATAGATAGATAGATATTAACATAATAAGATAGATAGATAGATAGATTGATATTAACATAATAAGATAGATAGATAGATAGATATTAACATAATTAGTTAGATAGATAGATAGATAGATAATAAGATAGATAGATAGATAGATAGATATTAACATAATAAGATAGATAGATAGATAGATATTAACATAATAAGATAGATAGATAGATAGATATTAACATAATAAGATAGATAGATAGATAGATAGATATTAACATAATAAGATAGATAGATAGATAGATAGATATTAACATAATAAGATAGATAGATAGATAGATAGATATTAACATAATAAGATAGATAGATAGATAGATAGATAGATATTAACATAATAAGATAGATAGATAGATAGATATTAACATAATAAGATAGATAGATAGATAGATATTAACATAATAAGATAGATAGGTAGATAGATATTAACATAATAAGATAGATAGGTAGATAGATATTAACATAATAAGATAGAGAGATAGGTAGATATTAACATAATAAGATAGATAGATAGGTAGATATTAACATAATAAGAGAGATAGGTAGATAGATATTAACATAATAAGATAGATAGATAGATAGGTAGATATTAACTTAATAAGATAGATAGATAGATAGATAGATAGGTAGATATTAACATAATAAGATAGATAGATAGATAGATAGATAGATAGAAAGTGAATGAGATATATGTGTCTGTGTTATACATCTTTATTTCTGTATTATATTTGTCGATTACTATATAAAATTCTAAACCGAATTTTTTCTTCTTCTTCTTCTTCTTCTTCTTCTTCTTCTTCTTCTCTTGTGCAGTGTCATTTCAGTACGTGGACAATTATTTCTATCTATTTCTATTTTGTCCTTTGTAGATCTGGGTAACTTTTAGCTTATCGCTATTTCTCCTAATTCCTGTTTTGCTAATTAATAGCATAATCTCGTTGGGTAGGTTATGCGTAAATTTCCTCTGTCTCTCTTGCCATCAGTCTGTATAAAATTGTATAAACATTCATTGTTCATTATGTGTCGTAATAACTTCGAATATCTTTACTGTATCTATATATCTCAAGCTGATTATCTATCTAACGATCGACGGTGGATCTGTTCATATCTAAAACTTTTCATATCTATCTATCTATGTCTTTGCATATCTATCTGCAAATATATCGCTTGATGAGTGGTCAGAATGAAACTGTGGAATATGAATGCTGAAGGTAACATCTATGAGCTAAATGCCAAAAAAGCATTTACCTGTAATATTCATATATATATATTCTTCATTTTTAAACGATTTATTACGCGACCTAGGTTTCTACCATGTGATGCCTTCAGGCAATTTGCAATAACATGATTAACCTTTTTTATTTTTATTTTTGAAAAACACTCACGTAACGGGGATTTTTTGAACGCTCACGTAACGGGGAAATTTTGAACCCGCAATTTTTTAAATTAGAAAAATTATAACGTATTCATTTATTGTTGTATGAAACTAATAGGTATTTTATGGTCTGGTTACACTTAGTCATAATTCTTTTCTTTCATTCAATAATTCATTTTTGTTTGGGAATAACATAATCACTAACTGTACATATTTTGTTGGAAGGCTTGGCTGTTTTCACTGTACTCCACGTTATGTCTGAGTCTTTTCCATATTTCAATTTCAATTTCCACACGTGGCTAGCCAATTTTGTACAATTTTTTAAATTTTCTACTTTAAATGTAGACCTGTGATTGAACCATCTGGTCTTTAGTTGATCCCTAATATATTTTTGCTTTGACCATTTAAGTCATGTACTTTTGGTTTGTAAATGACTTCTTTTGTATTACATATATAAATATATATTACATATATTCCAGGGTTTGAATTCCACTTGAATTCATTGCATTCACTTACGCGCAAATGCCATTGGGAAAGGTAATAATCCGTCTCTTCCTTCCAGTTATGGGTTAAATAACAGGACAGATTGGGTTCTATAGCCTTGGCTGGTAACCAATCTACCGCAGAAACAATGGCAACCTACTGCGAGATAATCTTCTGCCCAGTCATGTCTCTTTCGAGACATGATCCCCCTAGCGTGGTTCACGTATGGCATTTAACTGACTGACATATAAAAAAATTTAAATTTTCCAAATTCGGATGTGCATTTCGACTAGTGAGTTTTACACTTGTCTCTTCAGCGATAACAAAACATTATATGAAAATATAATGTGTGTGTGTGTGTGTGTGTGTGTGTGTGTGTGTGTGTGTGTGTGTGTGTGTGTGAAACGGAAGTAAAGTTAGAAAAAAGAAAAAAGAAAACACGGGGTAGATTCTCGGTGCCGGAACCGGCCACTGTGATGACAGAATCGAAAAGAAATAAGAAAAATAAATAAAATATAAAACATAAGAAAGAAATTGGTCAGAGGAAATAACGGCTTTACAAGACCAATCTTAAAGTGTCATGAATAATGTTAAAGTGTCATGAATAATGTTAATATCAATATAAAGTGCTTAAACATAACTTAAGTTAAAAACTAAAACGAGCAGAAAAATAGATTTTAGAACAGGACGTTATTATAAAATATAATTACATTATATAGTTAATAATAAGAAGAAATAAAACAACTATTTTAAGGAATTTTGATTTTAGATTAATTGTTAGGAAATTAAACTGAAATCTATGACGACATAAATACCAAATAATATATATATATATATATATATATATATATATATATATATATTTGGCCAGCAACCTTTCTTTTAAACATGTTTCCTCATGTTTCCTCCGACAAGCAAGATATTCTTGTTTATTTATTTAATTTTTTCATTATTCTAACATGTTTCCATTTATGGTGGTGATAAAAAGTGGAAAAATGTTCGGTAATTAGTTTTCCAAGAGCTTTAATCACTTTCTGGACATTGAAAATAGCTAGAAAAGTAGCTGAAAGTGCTTGGAAATATAGCTACGGAAAACTTTTATATTTCTTATTCCCAGCCAAATCGAACTGATTAGAACCCTGCAAAAATTAATAAAAAACAATAAAATTTCCTTTTCCAGTTCATTTCAATGATATATATATATATATATATGTGTGTGTGTGTGTGTGTGTGTGTGTGTGTGTGTGTGTGCTATGGAAATTTGCCCAAGCACACATGAACTCTTCCAAACTATAAATAAACAGCAGTTTCTGCTTTGTGCAGAAGGCTATCCCAGCAGATAGCTCTGACAGCCGAACCAATACAGTCCCGCTGGTGATCTTCTGATTTTGTATATATTTGTAATATTGTTCTTTGTTAATATATTTGTTTAATTCTATTCCGTCTTTGTGTCTTCATTTCTGACCCCTAACAAATCTACAATAACTTGGCAACGAAGACTCTTAAGGACCATAAACTTGAACGCGAGCCGCTAAACTACGAGAATTCAAGTTTTTCGAGAGAATAAAATATACACTCGTGATTCGCTGAGTGGGTAAAAATTTAAGTTGTGTTTTTTATTCACTTCAATTAGTTTTTATTTCAGTTTACTAACTTTTTTTCGTAATTGTATTCGGTTTCATCCTAAAAAAAGACACGGTTAAACATGGATGAATTTTAATCCGCCATGCTCGATTTTCTTGGGTTTCAACTTGAACAGCAAAACCAACGGGAACTCCAACTTGAACAGCAAAACCAACGGGAACTTAAATGGCAAGAGAAGCAGCTTGAAAAACAAAAAGGAATTGTACAAACTCCAGCTGGATAGACAAAAAGAACGATTTGAAATTCAAAAGCAAGCTGAAAAAGAACGGTTTAAATTTCAAAAACAAACAGAAATCAGACATCAAAAACTCGAAAAAATTCTACTTCAAACTCAACAACAGCAAAGAAATTTGCTTGAAATGGCAAACAGGGGACAAATTAGTGAAAACGAAAATGTGTTCTCACAAAACACGATCTGCGGGTGATATAACTTCACCGCCTATTTTAGATTTGAGGGTTTATACGCCACAGAGTGCATGGATTTTAAGAAATTTCGCCTTCTTTCCTGACAACTGTGCACCACAGAGCACAGCAAATTTGTGAACTATATTTTACCCCGTTAAACAAGCTGACTGACATTTATCGAAGTAGTTAAATTTCTTACAGAACTTTCATAAAATATGGAAGTGTATGAATTTAACCAGAAAGAATAGTGAAGATTACTCTACATTTGCGTCGGTCGTGAACAAGAATTGCAGTCGTGAACAAGCATTTCGATGATTTCAAACTGTCTGATATATGTTTAGTGACTCGTTTCAGCTAAAGACGCTGAAATTAGACTTAGAGTTTGGAATAAATTAGAAAATGAATCAAACCTTACTCTCTAACAAATAGCGGAAGACTGTTAGATTCGTGAGCGTACGTCAAGATTCGAAAAGTATCGAGGAATCTGGTATAGCTCACATAAGAAAAGTTCACCAAAAGAAAAATCAATATAATTCCTCCTAAGTCACTGCATTGATATAAAGACAGCCCTTACCGGTTGTGTCGGGCACAAGAGTTCACATTGTCGAGTGAGAATAAATGGATAATAGCAGCGTAAAAAAATACAAAATCAGATGAACAAGAAGGGTTAAACCTTAATAAATACGTGCAAGTTCAAATCCTAAATAAAGATATTAAACTACAGTTGGATTCTGGTTCAGATTTGACAATCATAAGTGGAAAATGTTGGCAAAACCAACCTTGTTAAGAACTAATAAAATAGCCAGGTCCGTGGTAGGGGTGAAAATCAGGTTTAAGGGAGAACTTATCACTAATGTAACTTTTCAAGGAAGGACGTTAAAACTAAAAACGTTCGTATAAATGAATACAGAAAATTTGTTCGGTAGCGACTGGATAGAGAAATTTAAGTTGTGGGACATGCCGATTAATTCATTTTGCCAAACACTCAAAAACCTGACTACAGAGGCAAATAATCTAATAAAAGATTTAAAAGATATTTTCCAGATGTTTTTTCTTCTGGAGGTCTTGGTCAGTGTAATAAGATTACGCCACAATTTGAGTTAAAAATGACATCCAGCCAGTGTTTAAAAAAACGAAGTGTGTCTTCGCTCCGTATCACCCAAGATCCAACGGGCAGACCGAGCGCTTTGTTGAAACGCTGAAAAGTGCTCTGACGAAAGATAGGGACACACCCATAGAAAAAGCCCTAAAACGGTCCTTCCGGGTGAATAGAATCACGCCCTACGACATCATACTTAGAGCAGAGGTAATGTTTGCGTGTGAAATTAGGTCTATGTTCGACAAGCTACTTCCCAAACAAACAAAATCCAGACGAATAAACACGGTAACTACAAAATGCTACCAACCCGGAGGTAAAGGTTTTTGCGGGTGTTTCAGAATAAGAAATCATTCTGGGAAATGGGTACTATTGAGAAAAGAGTAGGAAATATGGTCTACATAATTAAAGGTCCCCAGTTCACTCAAAAAGACATTTAAATCAAATCAGGAAACCTCTTTCGGACGATGCTGACAGCGATCCTCCAGAAGAGAAAAAAGTTATGTATGTCATTTAAGATACTTTTGTCATGCCAATACCACAAGCAGCCCTGGAATGGCGCCGTTTAAAAGGAAAAAGAAAAATGACGGACTTTCTCGGAGTAAATCCAAAAAGAAAAAATATTAAGACCCCTGCAGAGTTGATACTTAGGGGTGGGTGTTATGGTAATTTACTCAGAACTCTTCCAAACTGTAAATATTCAGCGGTTTCTGCTTTGTGCAGATGACTCATTAATTAGATAGTCCTGACAGCCGGACCAATACAGTCATGCTAGTGATCTTCTCATATTCTACATGTTTGTAATATTGTTCTTTTTAATATATTTGTTTGACTCTATTCCGTCTTTGTGGTTTTATTTCTGGCTTCTAACACGGCCAAAACAATATCATGATAATATTTTTATTATAAGTGATTATAATAAAAATATTATATATCACGACACAAAAATTTTAATGTTTCAATACTACGAATTGTACTTTCTCAGGCAATCGTTAGTAACCTGTGATAAAAATTATATTTATCTAAAACAAAAGCATCATTTTTATAACCAGTTATCAACTATCACCTGGTGAAGTACAATTCATAGTATTGAAACATGAAATCGTCTGCGTACCATTGTAAAATGTTTTTTTATAATCACTTATAATAAACATATTATGATATATTGGTCTGCTTTGTATTAAGCACTTTTTATAAAGCAAATTATACGAACTGTGGATGCTTACTCTATCTATTCTTACTCCTATATATATATATATATATATATATATATATATATATATATATATATATATGTCGGTATTTTTTTAATTTTAGATTTTGGTCCTGACATCTTATTAATTTTATAATGTATTTTATTTCTGTGCCTTAAAATGACTCATGTATTATGCATGAGAATATTATTTTAAAAGTTTGCTGCTAGTTCAATTCATGCAAACGTGTTCACAAATATACAGATCGCAAGCACCTGCATACTCCCTCACACACACACACATATATATTTATATATGCACTATTCAATATAGATAAAGATTTGTGCACCGTCATATGTATGTTTATTAATTCACGTCACTATATATATATATATATATATACACTTCAGGAATTACTTGAGTTCTTTCGGTGACTGGCGTGTGTATACACTGCTTATATACAACACGTTAAAATTTCCTTTCTTAGATTCCATACGCCTTAGTGGGTAGCGATCCCGGCCAGAAGCAAGTGGATGCGTCTAGCCTCACTAATATGAGCTGTGATACAGCGAAACAGGTTTGTATGTGGATAACTAATATATATATATATATATATATATATATATATATATATATATATAGTGAATCGAGGCAGCAGATAATTTTCTAAACATATACTCCTAAATATAACAGACAATGAATGTTTCCTATGGATAATTATAAGCAGTTCTAAACATCGTATTTTGGCTTTAATTTCAGGTGAAAATATATATACTCACCATTTAATAGTATTGAAGAACTTGAGTATCGCTACACATATTTGATGGAACCGCAGAAATAAAACATCTTGATTTTTCATAACTTCTCTTCTTTTCTTTAACGTTACTCTTCACGGCTTGAGCCATCCTTGCTCACCATAACTACCATAACTTTCATAGCGTTGCAGCTCAGAGCAGACAACAGCTTTTTTCTTATGGTGTAATTTCTTCCAATCAAACACTTGTCCATGAAATAAGACCATAAGATGATTTTAGGGAAATTGTATTCGTTTTTAACCTTCGAATAAGTTAGACGTGTGACACTCATCTGCCCGGCTGGTTGGTTGGCTTGTTCGGGAACGAAGCCTGCTGCGATTATGATGTCGAAACGGCACCAATTATAACGACTCTTTCGGTCCGCTAGTCGTGATGATCTCGTCACAGTAGTTGGTCCTAAAGACGCCTATTACAACAACGAACATACTGCCCACGCTGTGTTCTTTTGATCTCAAAAAGTCACGTTGTGAAAACCCGGTAGCCGTATTTCTACCATATCCAGACCGGACACTTGTGTACACTTGTGTTAAAATAAAATAATCACGGCACAAAAAAAAGAAAATTAAGTAAATGAATAAGTTCGAAGACGCCTGGATGAGTTACGAAAGAAAGTGTTTATAATAATAAAGAAAATAATTAATTACAAAAGCAGAAGATACAATTGTCGAAATTCAAGTTTACAACTGAAAGAGGATTCATTTAAAATTATCAGAGTTTTCAATCTTCAAATAAAAATAAGTCCTTTTGAAGTTTCATTAAAATATCAGAGCTTTTCAATCTTCAAATAAAAATAAGTCCTTCTGAAGTTTCGTTAAAAGTAATCAGAGCCTTCAATTTTAAGATTAAAATAAGTCCTATCGAAGTTTCATTAAAAGCAATCAGAGCTTTTCAAATATTCCTGTTAAAAATAAGTCCTTTCCAAGTTTCATTAAAAATAATCAAAACTTTCAAATGTTCAAAATAATCAGAGCTGTCAATTGTCCAGATAACTTTTAAAACAACAAAGTTCTTTTGGGTTCTTGTCGGAGCTTAACGGAATTTACTGAGCTAGAGCGAACGTGTCGGCGACGACGGTGAGGGTTGTTTTTCTTTGCAGCTCAAAAATCTCTGTCAGCAACTGATTTTTCTCGCTGAATCTTTATTTTTATAGTCAACCCCAATCTTCTTTGGGGATCTATCCGACTCAAAGCTTTTGACCAACGTGCGCGTTATCTTTCCGACCATGAAACTAAGGTTCGAATCCCAACATGGTCTAGGGAATGATGAAATACTGAATCGGACAGCAAGAGTTCTAAATACGTTGTTTTAAAAAGCGTGGAACCAACACTTAACTGCAGTTGTTCCAGGGACAGAATAGTAGCACCTGCTAGGGTTCAAGTTATGGGCAAATAGGTAATCCCTAAACTGGGGTCAAATACTATGAAGTATAAAAATAGATTTTTATAGTAAAAATTTCAGCAATACATTTCTGAAGAAAAATATTACCAGCAATACATTTTTAAGAAAGTCGAAGGAAAAAATATTACCCACAATATATTTTGGAAAAAAAATATTACCAGCGGTACAGATTGGGGAAAAAACTTACCAGTAATACATTTTTGAAGTTAAAAATATTTTTTAAGGAAAAGATATTACCATCAATCCATTTTTGAAAAAAAAATTAAATATATATACCAGCAATATATCTGACTTTTGACAAAAACCTCTTTTCAAAAATACGTCAATGAAACATGATCTACAAGCTGCTGATTTCTTACAAAGAATACAGTTTCTATGTATACGAATCTACTGCAAAATTCTTGTAGGCATTAAATAACCTATTGAGCTTGATATACTGTAAAACAAAACAAAGTAAACAATGTCATCAGCAGGTTTGATTTGACAAGTTGGCGATAATTGGCGCGTAGAGGTGATCCTGGCGTATGACTCAGTTAAAAAGTGCCTGAATACCAAAGTTTAAATAAAATCGCTAATTGGAATTAAGTAGACGGAGCTGCCTGGAACTTCGTGGTTGTGCCATTATGAAGTCACAAGTCATCGTGTGTGCTAGCTTAGTGGTCTTGTTCAAGGTGTTGATATAGCCAGATCATACGCTTAAATCCCTAAACTCCGCTCAGTATATTTGCAATTTAATGAGCACTGTAACTGCTGAACAATAAAATTTGATACTGAGCAGGCATCTTCAACCGGGATTAGCTAGTCGCCATAGCAGATGAATATTCGATCATTATTATATTATAACGAAATAAACGTTTGATTTCTAAAATAATTGGGGGCATTTCAAATGCATAGATAGTTGTCATATGTATACCTCGGGTAACTGGAAGACATTCGTAGAACAGAGGCGTCTGGCATAAATTCTTTACGACAAGAGACAAGTGATATTAACTCATATCATATTTACATTCGATATAGGAGTTACCACGGATATACAGGTGAGTTGATCGTGCTTTAGCGTCCATAAGATAAGGGAGCAAAAGATTTCAGTTGGAGATATCACGACGTAAAAGCCTAATAACACCCCTACTGGTGCCTAAGAAGTTGCTAATATGCTAGTCACAGGGAACCACTAAAACCCAGTCATATTTGGAGATCAGAACGTAACAGACCTTAGAAACTTCGATTGAGTCATATTTCTCTTTTCTCCTGTCGCAATTTTCAAAATATTCCTTTTATTCAAAAGAATAAAACGCTAAATTCTTGCGTCTTGACCTTAATTGTTTCTATTCGAATCTTCCAAACAGAAAAAAATTAACAATTTTTTATAGATGAAAATAAGAGTTGAAGCATCAAAGATGTCCTGCTGAGAATGCCATGAATGAAGTATGTTAGCAATGATGAATTTATAAAAAAAATCGAAACAAAAATAACAAACTAAGAATCAGAAAAGGGCAGTTGAAATTTATGGGACAAATAATGAGGAAAGAATTTATGGAAAATGTAATACTCACAGAATATAGGGAAGGCAAGACGGCAAAAAGGGGAATCAGCGAGTAATCTACTTAAGTAATAAAACAACAAATGTTGCTAAGAGCTATAATTTTTTTTTCTTAATCATTTCACCCCTAGCAAGGCAGAAACGCCACTGATGTGCAGGGGGCTACATAAATGTAAAAAGATTAATTAGGAAAGAGTGAGGAGTACAAACTAGTTAGAAAGGAACAATAGAAAGCTGAGAAAGCAGGTACGATGACAGATACATAGGTGGAGAGAAAGGGAAGGTTATACAGGGGTGGGGAGAAAGCTAGAGTCCAGTGGTTAGTAGATGAGTATTGACTTTGCATTTAAATTTCTGGAGGTTGTAGCCGTCAGGAAAGCAAGAATACGGGAGCGAGTTCCACAGGCGGGAAGTGCGAGTGAAGAAACTGAAGGAGTAGAATTGTCGTCTGCATTTGGATAACCTGACTGTGAATGGGTGGGACCCAGTTACCAGTCTAGTTGCACGAGTAAACACCTGTTGAGGAGGCATCAGTGACTTAAGTTCGTCTAAGCAGAAGCCATGAAAGTATTTATAGAACAGACAAAGGGATGCCACATTTCGACGATGGGAAAGTGGCTGCAGTCGAGCCGCCAGATCATTACCTATCACATTACAGACTCTCCTTTGGAGCCTGTCAAGAACACTGAGGAGAACGGCAGGGGCACCTGACCATAAATGGAAGCAGTACTCCATGCACGGACGGATGGTTGACTTGTATATATGCAGGATGGATTCAGGTGGAAAAAACATCCTGGATCGACATAGTGACCCAACCTTCTTAGCAGTAGATTTTGCTATGGATTCAATATAGTAAATGTCGTGATATCAGTGTCAGCCGATATCTTGTTAAAGAAAAAATATCTAAAATATTTTGTCGAAATTGCTTCAACAATCTTTGTCGGGGAAATTATCAACTAAAGGGAGCGGAACTCATAAGAACCATGTCAAATCATCGTAACAACGAAGGACACTGATTAAAGCCTTACCCTGAGAATATAATGAATTAAGTTTTTTATATTTATATTATTTTAGATTAAACATGATAAGATAAAGATCTGTTGTCCACTATAAGACTGTGATTACTACGAACCGAAAACAAAAAGACACACTGAGGAACAGAGAAACGCTCTCTGCCAAGCGAAATGGAAAAACCACCTGTTAGACGGTTAGCTAACCTCAATCAACTAACCTCATCCTGCCTTACGTCTGTAACCCTATTTCCATAACGGTATATTTTTGTTTTTGGTTTAATACAACGGAGTGAGAGAAATTGATATTAGTGGTATTGTTAGTCGTGTTTTATTGTAATCCGCAATGTGAGCTTACGTAAAAAAACTATTTTCAATACTATTATGTACTTGTAAAATCCGGGGAATAGAGAAGTTGGCTGATAATTAGGAAAAAAAGAGAAATATATAGTTTCTTCTTTTTTTGTATACGAAACGAATTGTTTTGAGCTAAATAGAAGTTTGAAAAATGGCCGTAGTCATAACAAAATGTCAGGATTTCCTTGATGATGTCAGGTAGGGTTAAATCCTCAAAAGTTATTCCTGGGAACAGATTCTAAAATCGAAAAGCAAATGATGTAATTGAAAGAAAAAAAGACAGAAAGACATTACGTCATGTGAGCTGTTGATATTTCATTCGTCGAGCCATGGCTCCCCGTAAATTGTGTGGAAGGAATGTAACGTAGCTTCCCTAATATACTAGACACTTTTATGGTAATTCTTCTGATGAACATTCCTCTATGGCACCTAGACTTACGATTTTAAACGCAGTGCTAGATCAGCAGCAGTTGAAACATTCTTCCAGCGTCTTGCTTCCCAGTCAACGTTGATCTTTAAAAATCTAATATCAATTTCCATCTCCTGCCTCCTGAATTTATGTCACTTTACTGTTTTATATCTTTACTAGTGTTTCTTTTTTCTCATATTCACTCATTAGTCCCGTACGTTTTGGTGGTTTTTGTTGTGGATTCCGGAGGAAGAACCGCCAAAATAATGAACAACAAAAACCGCTATGGAGATAGAAAGTAGGTTTTATTTAACGTAATATACAAACTGGAACGCGAGTTAGTGAATTCAGGAATACTATTGGTAGAAATAAATATATACAAATCTTGAAGTGAAATAGTATGTCCGAGTAACTTATTCTAGCTGTTCTATATATATCATGGCTTCTCTCTGTCTTTTCTATAAATATTTTCATGGCAACTGTTCTGATCAGCTTTTTTCCCGACTACATGGATTTAAGCGTTTTACTAGATTGGCAATTAGGTCTCATCGTTTTACTGTTGAATTAGGTAGATGCAACCGCCACTTCTATTCTAGCATTCTTTTTCGCATTTCACAGGTGTGGAAATCCCTTCCGATTTCTTTGCTCCCTAAAAACTACAATCTTTAAACATATAAATGCAACGTCAATCGCCATCTTCTGACTTTTGAACACAGTTCTTTCATTGCCCTTTCTTTAATCCTCCCCATTAATCCTCCCCATTAAAGTCTTCTTGTTCTTTTTTTTTGAAAACTTCTGCGTTCTAGTGGCATTAGCGCCTTACTTTGTGTGAAACGATTAAAAAAAGAAGCACACAAGAATTATAAGAGCAATCACTTGTACAAACATGAAATCGCCAGTGCTACACAGGTTTCTATGGTTGCGCTGAGGTGTAAAGTATAACGGCTCGGAAGAAGAAATCGGAGAACCTTTTTCGAATTCCAGTTGAATTCATTATATTCACTTATGGACAAATACCCTAGGGAAAGTTATGAATCCACCTCTACACTCCCTAACTATGGGTTGAATAGTATGGCAGACTAGATCCAATAGCCTTGGTTGGCAACTACTCTACCGCAGAAAGAAACCACTTCCTAAAGCGTAAAAAAGCCTTCTATATAGTCAATTACGAATAGAACGAGACATGACCATTCAAGTGCGTATCACGTATGCCACTTCACTGACTGAATTGTCTATGCTACTATTCTTCGTTAGAATGAGGAGAGCTATTTAGCATAAGAGTCACAACGTTATTTTATATTCGCTAAATCTTTCTGTTAAAAAATAGATTTCATCCTTTCCTTGGTCCTGGGCATGACGGTAAACTGCATCCAGCAACAAGGCCTCTGATTGGGAAGTTGTGAAGAGCATAGAACCACCTCTTAATTGTTGTTGTTCCCAGATCTACCCTGACTCGGAATGATAGTACCTGTTCGTGTCCCAGCTATGGGTAAATAGTTAACACCCAAACTGGGGTCAAAACACTATGAAAGTATAAAAAATATCCTTTCATTGAAATATATACATAAAATAGACTTTTATAGAAAAAAAAATATATATATATTACCATAAATAATTTTTAAAGGAAAAAAAATACTACCACCAATATATTTTTGAGTACAAAACTAGAATACATCATCAGTTTTCTAAAATTAAAAAAAAAACATCAAAATCTGACTAAATCAACTTTCTCACTATAACCAAAACAAACAATATCTTTTTAAAAAAACTACCTTTTTGGCATTAAATAACCCACAGAGGTTGATATGCTATTAAACAAAACGCAACACACCTCAACTCATCCTTTCTTCATGAACCGTAAACATACAAAAAGCTAAACAATTGTTTCTGGGGAGTCAAGAAGGAGAGATTTCTTTACAGCAATTAATTCATCTTATTGAATGTGTGTCTGGGGATGTCAATTTTGTTTCTATCTACACGAGCGCAAATCCTCGCACACACGCCATGCTAATTCCTCAGAGTCGAAATCGCTGTCTTTGATTGTGTCTGGGCGAGAATCTAGTTAGAGGTAAGATGCAATTTATACGGCCACTCGTGATATATATTTATCTATAAACGCCTATCTAATTATAATTTAAATCTATAGAAAACAGAAAGAAGATATTAGTTCAAATTGACAACATGAGAATATAGGTTAAATTGACTCTTTTTTTTTCTTCAATATACTGTGATCATTTTGCATTAGGCTTGTATATTTTTGATTTTAAATCAAAACTTAGAAACTTTCCAAAGTATTTAATTGAAAGTTTCACTTTCAAAAGCATAATTATATATATGTATAAATACATGGGTGTGCATAGCCACTTGCGTTTGATTTATTTTTGTGCATTTATAAACATTTTGATGTATTTGCACATACCAAAAAACAATAAATGGTTTACTGATGAAGCATGACGCATGCGTGACATTTAGAAATACATCCAAAGGCGAAAATAAAGAAATAGGTACACTATTTTAAATAATTAAATCACCTATATAGATACAATAATGTGACCATACAGATAGATATATAGATGTGAACAGATGGATACAATGATGGAAATTGATAGATAGATAGATAGATAGATAGATAGATAGATAGATAGATAGATAGATAGATATGAAGAAACATAGATAGATAGATAGATAGATAGATAGATAGATATTAACATAAGATAGATAGATAGATAGATAGATAGATAGATAGATAGATAGATAGATTGATTGATTGATAGATAGATAGATAGATAGATAGATAGATAGATAGATAGATAGATAGATAGAGTTTGAAATGAGTAAATTGTCGCCATTTTATATTTTTAATTTTATGTATGCACGTTATTTGTTTCTGATTTTGCCTACTGCACTCTATAGTAGGGTCAGTTGGGCATCGTTTGTGAGAAAAAAGCACTACGATGCAATTCATTTCGCCATAAATTTGGAAATAGCCTGTTGTACTGTTTGGCATCCGCGCTGGAATCTCCAATACGAACAATTCAGAGTGTTTGGTGGCAATCTGAAGACGTTGCATAGGACTCGGAAATAGTTGTATGATATCCAGTCATCATCCTGTTGTTTATAGTGTTCACTAGTTAGGCGAGGTTATGCCTCTATCTTCTTTCAACAGACTCAAAATGGAGGCCTACATCAAGTTCCTTGAGGAGATAGTACTGCACTGGGTCAAGAGAGTGGCTGCTGGAAGACACTATGTCCGGCACCAGGCACACAAGCAGGAGCACCAAGTCAGTGCTATCAGACAATTTCTGTGACCATATCACTCCATACATCTAGCCATCTTGATTATTATGCGTGAGGCGCAGTTGAGACAACTCAGAAGAGTTGCAGAAGATTCCGAAGTAGTCTGGAGGCGGTGATTGAAGTCAATGGTAATTTTATTGAATAAATTTACTATTTAGTATTTCAAGATATTTTCGCGTAAATTTGGTAAATATATCTGTTAAAATGAGATGTCGGTATTATTTCCATTTTTGTGTAATTTAGACGTCAGTTTACCTATCACACCCTGTAGGTGTGAACAGATAGATAGATAGATAGATAGATAGATAGATAGATAGATAGATAGATAATCCTAACTGCCAACCCTTGACAGAGTTCTGATGTGTTTACACAACCATATAGAACATTAATTAGTTTTGCACTGAAATCCCTTCCCTAAAGACAAAGAGTTTTTATCCACTTGCTACTACATTACTGTTTTCAATGCATATTTTCAGACAAGCTCCATGCCTAAATTCCACCAGTTCAGTCTACTCATCTGTGCAGGGCCCGGAGGTTTTTTCCGTCTGAATGTATCCTGCACATTTATAAATCTACCATCCACCCGTGCATTGAATACTGTTGACATATCTGGTCGGGTGCCCCTGCTATTCTCCTTGGGCTTTTTGACAAGGTTCAGCGGAGGGTCTGTAATGTGATCGATACCGACTTGGCAGACCGCCTGCAGTCGCTCTCTCATCGGCGCGACATGGCTTCCCTGTGTCTCTTCTATAAATATTTTCACGGCTTCTGCTCCGATGAACTTAGATCACTGGTACCCCCTACATGCGAATTTGCACGAGATACTAGATTAGCAACTAGATCCCACCCTTTTACAGTGAAACCGATAAAATGCAACTGCAACTTCTACTCCAATAGTTTCTTTTCTCGGACTTCCCGACTGTGGAATTCCCTTCCACATGACTGCTTCTCCGACGGCTACAATCTCTAGGAGTTTAAATATAAGGTCAATAGACACCTCCTAACACACTAACTCGCATCCATTCTTTCAAACACTCTTCCCATCCACCCAATCACCAGCCTCCGTACCCATACCCATCTATCACCCCGCTTCTGACATTTCCTATATCTAACCGCTCTTTCTATTTGCCTTCCCCTATGTAGCCCCAAGCGCAATAGTGGCAGTGGAATGCCTTGCTTGGGGGTGAAATGATTAAAAAAAAGAAGATAGAACAAATCATTCCACGTGCATAGAGTCATCACTCCGTTCGTATTCCATTGAGGAAATTTCACCCAGACAGCTTTTTCCAGTAACTGTTACGTTGTTTAACAGGTTCTCTAGAAGATGTTTCTCCGCCGATCACTACAATTTTGATCACTTCAAAACTGTGGTAAATCGTTATCTATTCTATACATACACAAATTATGAATTTCTTTACGACCATAGAACAAAACTATTCTGTAACCATCTATTTTGGGTGGTGCTTGGTTTAAGTATTTGGCAAATAATAGTATTTAAAAGAGATTAAAATAAACATAGATAGATAGATAGATAGATAGATAGATAGATAGATAGATAGATAGATATGAAGAGACCGACATAGATAGATAGATAGATAGATAGATAGATAGATAGATAGTGAAAAGGCTGAGATAGATTTCTTGCATTACCTAGATCTCTTTTATGAGCTAACACTTTGTGCCAAATGGCGCTAACTTTGTTTACATTCAAATGTTCGTCTGGAATTGATGCCAAAACAAATCCTTAGTTGTTAATATGCGTAACCGCATTGACGCTAATAAAGTTTTCAAATAAATCAACTCAGGTGTCTTTCGATATTTAATCCGTTAATCACCGAGCAACAATCAAAACGAGGCGCAATGGAAGTTTGCTCAAACGATAAACACCGCCATTTATCATTTGCCGCCAAGATTAGACTTTGTTTCGTTTTAACAATTATGGAAGCCATACAATAACGTCTGGCTTCCTACAGGTTTATTCAGAAACAACTACGGCTCACTATACTAATGAAAATTTGAACTTTTAAGAATGGTGGAAATTCTTCAATACCAGATTTGTGAAACATGCTTTAAGTTTGAGCGACAGATAATTAAAAAAAGAAAAAAGCGAACAAGAACTTCCCTTCAATTTAGTTTCTAGCACACGCATATCCCCGCACATACGCCATATTCCTTCCACGGTGCAGAAATTCCCCGCATCCGTGTTTTGTGTCTGGGCGAGAATCTAGTTAGAAATTAAAGTTTAAGATTTTACTGTAACATGTGGACAATTTATTGGGCCACTCGTCATATATATTTATCTAAAAACGCCTATATGATTATAATTTAGATATATTGAAAACAAAAGGAAAACATTAGTGGGAATTGACAAGAGAAAATGTAATGAACTGATACTGTGTTCATTTTGCGTAAAGTTTATATTTTCTTGATTTCCAACGAAAACGTAGAAACTTTCCAATGTGTATCATCAAAAATTTTACAATTATACTTTAGATATATGGGAAAATGTTTCAGTTTAATCTAATACCAAGAAGATATGGTTCTATAATAATTAACGTTTTATAACTATTAACAGAAAACCGAACAATTTAATGTTGTAAAAATATTACTAAACAAATCAATATATTTAATATATTAAAAATATTTAGTTACAAAGTTGATGGTCTTTGTATATACGTCGGGACACTCATTTAGAGAACTTGCACTAATAAAAACATACGCTAAATGCTATGTTTCTGGCTTTTTCTTCATTTTCAATGGTTAGAAATCTGTAATAAATGTACACAAATTTAAGCTAGAATGTCTAAATAATTACAACTACGGTGGAATCCATTTGCATTTTGTCTGTTCACTATCTTTACGTTATTAGACCTTCACAAAAAATAATTAATCAAATCTTGTTTATTAAATTAAAAACAAAAGCCTACCAGAAAAAATAAAACTGCAATGACATTATTGCAATATTTTCATAAATCTATCATATCTTCTAGAATCTGAATCGTTGGTGTAACTTGATCGCATTTTTTTATCTTTTCCGATATGCTTTGGATGAAATTTCTTTAACGGGTAATATTTCTATCTTATTTTCTTGTTTTCAGTCAGTTAAGTGCCATATATGATACATGCTTCGACGATCATGTCTTGAAAAAGACACGACTGACTGGGCAGAAGATTATGCCGCAGTAAATTAACATTACTTTCTGCAGTAGACTGGTTGCCAACTAAGGCTACAGAACCCATAACAGTTCTGTTATTTAAGCCATAACTGGAGGGAAGAGATGGATGTTTACTTGGTCAAAAATTATTATTTTACCGTTTTTTACTAACTCTTGTTATTAACATTAAAATTTTTAAGTATGTAATTTAGTAGGTTTTTAAAAGAATTTTGAAGGGAGTAATTGTTTTGCACAACAACTCTTTACTTTTCTGCCCTTTCATCTTTTTTTTCTTTTTAAATCAATTCCCTCTAAGCAAAGCGATAACGCAACTAAGATATAAAGAGCTAATGCAAATGAAGGAGGATAAAAAGACTTTAGAAGGGACCGGAAACTCAATTCTAATAATAAAACAAGGGATAAAAAATCGGGGTAGAAGGAAACGTAAGATCTAGTTTCTTAATTTAGTGCCGAATTATAACCATATAGGTTTAACATTATTTAATCTAAACTTATTTATAAATGGAACTTTGTTTGTGTGTGTGTGTGTCTGTGTGTCTGTGTCCATTACCTATAGACTCCGAAAGAGCTGAACCGATTTTCTTGATAATTTACACAATTGTACTGTAAGCGTCTGCGAGTGTTCTTAGCTAGGTTTTGTTTCGAGGTACCCCCGATAAATATCGAAAATCGATAATCGAAAAAATTGGGTTATAGAAGGAGTTGTCCGATTTTAATCAAATTTGATACATTCATAAACAAAGACATAAGAAACAATATTCAGAAGTTTCAAGGTTGCAGTTCTTACACTAGTGCAGAAAATTGATAATATATATATATATATATATATATATATATATATAAAGATTTGTACCCACAGAAACACCAAATAGCCTTAAAAAGAGTAGACGTCATTTTGTTTTCCCAAACCCGAGGAACCTTTCAGCCAACACTTGTCAAGGGTTTCGTTGACACAATATTTAAAAAGGGGTAAAGAAGAGGACAAGACCAAAAAGGGAATACTTGCAATACTGGGAGAAGATGGAATTCGTTTAAAAATAAATTTATTGAAAAATATTAAAATGTAAGGAGGATGTAAACATATAATTCCACAAGAGTGAAATAAAAAAGAAAAATGTTACACTCACAAACTCGCCAGTAATTGCAAGGAGCGCAGGAACTTCTCTTTCTGCCTGCACAGGCTCGGCTGCTGGATTTTTAGGCAAATGGCCTCCAAAACACGTAAATGGTATGCCGATCGAGCACTGTGCAGGACAGAAAACCAATTGTCCTCATAAGAGGAGGCACAAGCTTGAATATCCAGCAGGTGTTGGCCAATTGCTGAATCCAACACAGCTTGAGTTGTTCTTATATTCCAATGAGAATTGCCTAAACGTATATTCGCGGGAACATGCTGCGCAACCCGCGTCTCCAACCTCAGATTGGTTCGTCCTATATATGCTGCATCGCAACAGCACTTAAATTTGTACACAACAGAACTTTTACGAAAGTAGGATAACCGATCCTTAACGAAAGAAGATGGAAACGCGGGCCTTGTCTTAAAAACAACACGCAACTGCACTGAAAAATAACCCGACGAAATACTAGCCGAAACTTTGTCAGTAACAGTGAGACATGTCCCAGCGAATATATATATATATATATATATATATATATATATATATATATATATATATATAAAAGGCCAGATGTTTGTGTGTGTGTGTGTGTGTGTGTGTGTGTCTGTTTATCTGCCTGTATGTCTGTATTTTTTCAGCCCTTTTATTTTAGTTTTTGCTTCGAGTTTGGCTCTAAGTAGGTATAATTATAATTCTTAGTCTCAGCCATGATACCATTTACTCAGAAGATTTATTTAGCCTTCAAAATTCAGTTTACGACGAAAAAAACTTATTTTAAATCGATACGATGAAATCAAAATTTAACTTACATCCATTCATTTTTCTTTCAGTGTTCGGTTTCGCTTTAACTGGAAACAACTATTGCTTTTTATTCTTTCGTGACAACGTCCAAAGAGTCTGAGCTCCAGGACCATGGATTAGTTTTAAAGCTTTCATTACACCCGAGCAACGCCGGTCTATACTGCTAGTACACTAATAATTCCAAATCAAAACCCTGAATGTGTTATTGGACAGCTTGTATATCTATGCATTTATACGTAGATTTAGTTTAGGTACTTCTACCTTTTCGCGAAACCTAAGTTTAAGATGAATTTTTATGAAAGAAAAGCCTATTTGAAGCTTTAATTTTAGCTTAATTTTTTCCTTATTAATTTTAATTTTTTTTCAAAAAGACGTAAATTGTTTGCCAAAGATTACTAAACACAATTAGGAACTCCTCGATGTGCGAAATTAATCCACAAAGAAGTCACAGAAATATGTTCTTAGTTGGCCTTGAAAGCAACGGAGGGCTTCATCTCTTAAAATCGCATTAGCACAACGTTTTTACTGAGTGTGGTTGTAAACACATGATTTTTGTTATAGTTGCTATGATCAGGTAAATATTAGGAGATGAGAAAAAAATATGTGAAAAAGTAGGAGGTGTTTTCAATTATCTAGCCAAGTAGGTGGCAGAAACAACCGATAAATACTGAAATAAAGAAAAGCGGTTATATAGAGAGAAGAAACCAAAATCCCTTATAGAATGAGGAGAAATGAAAAAAGAGCTTATTAACGGAAAAGAATCCAAAGAGTGTTGTATAGAAAGAGAAGTGAAAAAACGGGCTCATAAACAAAATAACCTGTTATAAATAGAGACTAAATAAAGTAATTAAGTTATATAGAGAGAAATAAATTTAAAAACATTGCCTCACAGAAAATGAAGAAATGCATAAGTGTTTGAGAGAAGAAACAAATAATATTATTATACAAAGAGAAGAAATGAAAAAGGTGGTTATATAAAAAGAAATGAAAATAAAACACGAGGTTACAACGAAAGAATCAAATAAGTCCTTATAGAGACAAGAACCAGAAAGAAGTTACAGAAAGAGAAGAAAAGAATTAAAGAATTATGCGAAAAGAAGAAACAAAAAAGCGGGCACGAAAAAAAATAAGATGAAAAAGGGTATTATATAGAGAGAAATAAAAAATATCTTACAGAGAAAAAAAATGAAGCAGAGATTATAGAAACAGAATAAAATAAATAAGAGGGTGATGTAGATAAAAGAAACCAAATGATGATTGTAAAAAGAAACGAAACGAAAAAGCGATCATAGAATAAGAAGAAATTAAAAACGGCCTATTGAGAGAACAAACCAAAAGGTAGGCATAAAGAGAGAATTATCAGATATAATTGGAGTAGATAGACTAATTGGAGTAGATAGACTAAACTATCGCCCGGTTCACACTCCACCCACATCTATTGAACAGGTGAAGAGGCTCATCCCTTGTTTCCTATTTAGAATGAGGTTTCCGGTTTTCTCTTTTCCAATCTTTTTACTCTTTTCTCTCTTTATTTTTTTTCAATTGGAGTAGATAGACTAAACTATCGCCCGGTTCACACTCCACCCACATCTATTGAACAGGTGAAGAGGCTCATCCCTTGTTTCCTATTTAGAATGAGGTTTCCGGTTTTCTTTTTTCCAATCTTTTTACTCTTTTCTCTCTTTATTTTTTTCAATTGGAGTAGATAGACTAAACTATCGCCCGGTTCACACTCCACCCACATCTATTGAACAGGTGAAGAGGCTCATCCCTTGTTTCCTATTTAGAATGAGGTTTCCGGTTTTCTTTTTTCCAATCTTTTTACTCTTTTCTCTCTTTATTTTTTTTCAATTGGAGTAGATAGACTAAACTATCGCCCGGTTCACACTCCACCCACATCTATTGAACAGGTGAAAAGGCTCATCCCTTGTTTCCTGTTTAGAATGAGGTTTCCGGTTTTCTCTTTTCCAATCTTTTTACTCTTTTCTCTCTTTATTTTTTTTCAATTGGAGTAGATAGACTAAACTATCGCCCGGTTCACACTTCACCCGCGTCTATTGAACAGGTGAAGAGGCTCATCCCTTGTTTCCTATTTAGAATGAGGTTTCCGGTTTTCTCTTTTCCAATCTTTTTAATCTTTTCTCTCTTTATTTTTTTTTCAATTGGAGTAGATAGACTAAACTATCGCCCGGTTCACACTCCACCCGCGTCTGTTGAACAGGTGAAGAGGCTCATCCCTGTTGCCTGTTTAGGATGTGGTTTCAGGCTTTCTCTTTTACATTCTTTTTACTCTTACTTAGCCCCCTGCGCATCAGTGGCGTTATCGCCTTACTTGGGGAATTATAATTTAAAAAAAAAAATAACATAGAGAAAAACCAGTTATCCAATTAGTTAGAGAGAGAACAAATTAAAAATAGTTAAAGATAAAACAAAAAGAATGTTACAGACGGAAGGGTTTATAGAGAAAGAAATGAAAAGTTATTGAAGAGAAGAAAATAAATAAGTAGTTATTGAGAGAGAACAAGCAAAATGCCGTTAAAGAAAGAAAAACATTTTTACAGAGAGAAGTAACAATAATGGCTCACAGAGAGAGAAGAAATTTATATATATATATATATATATATATATATATATATATATAAACTTATTTATAAATTGAACTATGTCTCTGTGTGTGTATGTGTGTGTGTCTGTGTATGTCCGTTACCTATAGACTCCGAAACGGCTGAACAGATTTTTTAAAATTTACACAGTTGTACTATAAGCGTCTGCGTGTGTTCTTAGCTAGGTTTTGTGTCGAGGTACCCCCGATAAATTGAACTTTGTCGGTGTGTGTGTGTTTGTGTGTGTCTGTCTGTCTGTGTGTATCCGTTACCTATAGACTCCTAAACAGCTGAACCGATTTTCTTGATAATTTACACAGTTGTACTATAAGCGTCTGCGAGTGTTCTTAGCTAGGTTTTATATTAAGGTACCCCTGATAAATATCGAAAATCGATGATCGATAAAATCCTGAGCTCCAGGACCATGGATTAGTTTTAAAGCTTTCATTACACCTGAGCAACGCCGGGCTATACTGCTAGTATATATATATATATATAGAGAGAGAGAGAGAGAAGGAGAAAGAGGGGTGAGAGAGAGAAGAAATAGAAATGGCTTTTAGGTATAGTCAATCAGTCAGATGCTATACGTAATACACGCTTGGGAGATCATATCTCGAAAGAGACATAACTAACTGGGAAGAAGATTTTCCTGCAGTAGGTTGCCATTGCTTTCTGCGGTAGACTGGTTGCTAGCCAAGGCTATAGAACCCAGTCTGTTCTATTATTTAACCTGTAACTGCAAGAAGGAGTCGGATTAATAACTTTTGTGTGTAAATGAATGCTAGGAATTCAACTGGAATTCGAACTCGGCTCCCCGATTCGTTGTTCCGAGTCGATATCCACTGCGCCACAACGCACATAGAGAAGAAGTAAAAAGGCGTTACAGAGAGAGCAGAAAATTGTTACAGAGAACGTAGAAACAAAAATACTTATAAATAGGAAAGAAGCAAATAAAGAAGTCAAAGAACTGACAAAAAATCCACGGAGAGAGAGTGAGAAAAACAAGAAAGAGAAAGAGAGAGAGAGAGAGAGAAAGAGAAAGAGAAAAAGAAAGAGAGCTTAGAAACCAAAAAGTGGTTATAAAAAGGGATGAAGCGAAAACTTGGTTATCGAGAAAGAAGAACGAAAAAGGCGACAATCGCAAAGAAACAAAAATACAGAAAATGAACTCAATAAGCACAATGTACATCTAAATAAATTTAAGGAACAAAAAGAAGATGCAAACGCTTACAATTATTTAAACAAACAAATCGAAAAGAAAGAAAGAAAGAAAGAAAGAAAGAAAGAAAGAAAGAAATTCTATTTATTCGCCTCCCCACATTGACAAGATATGACATCAGGCTTTTTTGAAGTGGGGCTGCTTTTGGTCAAACCAAAATTCGTTCCGTCCCCACAATCACTGTCATGATCCTTATCTTATTGCAATTTGGGACGTGCTACCGAAGGATTGAACTTTTTCGGCCAGGGTCTTCTCTCCATTAATTATAAATGAACTGATACTATACATTGATATACACCCTGAGCTAGAAAAAAAATTAAAAGGAACAAAAAGAATTCAGTAATAATCTACAAAAAAGGAAATGACGAATGAGAAGAAAGAAAGAAATACAGTCTAGGATACAGAATATTTTAGAAACTAATAATAAATGAATCCATATAAAAAATGTACGAAAATTTATTCTATTAAAATTTTTGTAACGGATTTGTAAGGAAACCTCAGACATTCTTACTTTTTGCAATTTTTCCCTTTTGTTTGTTGACACGAGTTTCTTCTTATTTCTTTCGAATCATAAACCACTTCCTGTCAACGATGTCCCACCTGTAGTGATTTGTTTAAAAAACAACTGAGTTTCAGACTCTTTCATCAGCTGAGATCATCAAAATGATAGCAGCAATCAACCATGTTAAATCATGAAGTCACAGACAGTGAACAGGAAAGACACTAAGAAAAGCAGACGACATTCCTTGTAATCTTGACCACTTGAATAAAACTCGCATTCCATCCTGCGCTATATTTTGTAAATTATTATATTTTTAGTAAAAGAAATAAATACGTAAAATTCCAATATCAAAAGCATGATGTTATCAGGCAAAGAAAATGATGAATTACAAAAAAAAAAATGTTAAGGAATGTGTTTTCGACAAAATTAGGAATGTCTCATATCTTTCAAGCAGTTACATCATTTCCGGACGCCTGTTTTCATGTGAAATCATCGAGTATCATTTAGTTGAAAAGTGTATTTTTATTACTATATAAAGAATAATATTCAAAGTTACTGTGCCTGTTAAAGGCGGCACTGAAAAAAATGGCAAAGGAAACTGCGAGAAGAGGTTCTTTTTTACGGGACAATGCACCTGATTTCAGGGTTGACAAGACGGCAGTGTCTTGAAGAATTTTGGGTTTCAGTGCACAGACTCTACATCCTGTTCACTATATGTTACTCCATATGACTATTTCGTGTTTCCGAACTTTAAAAAAAAGTTTGAATTAGAGGAAGATTTGGAATGATTCAAAGCTGGTAACAGCAACAGGGTAATATTTCAATAAAAAACATTGATTTTTAGAAGGGTTAAAATAATACTTGGGAAACTCATTGCCAAATGTCTGAAACGGTGGGGTAATTATGCTGAATATCATGTATCATGGCTCTCGGTTATCCAAGTCTTGATAAGACAGAGCACACCAGAAACTACTTTCGTATCATTCAGTTTGTTCCTTAGTTAACACGTACACTACCGGTCATAATTATTAGGCATCACCAGTTTTGTTTTTTAAAGAAATGGTATATTTCATACTATTTTTAAGTGGATAATTCTGAATGAAAATAGAATGGTTCTTTTGTTATTGCTATTTTGCAAAATTTTACAAGGCAAGGAAGCAAAGTTGAACTCGTCCGAATTATCCTATTTTTTTCATTCTTTCATTGACGAAATGCAATATAGGTAATTATTAAATATTTATGAATTCATTTGATTCACATGATTTTTACAGTATTACCAAAAGAACCATTCTATTTTCATTTACAATTATTCACTTGGCAATAAATACTAAAAAATAGTGTGAGAAAAATCATTTTTAAGACACTGGGGTGGCCTATAATTATGGCCGGTAGTGTACGTTACACCCTGTTATTATCACAGATGAAAGATCGAGTATTCATGTTCGATTGCGATGATTGATGGAGGAAATGTCATATCAAAGATGCTGTTTGTTTTTTATTTGGTTTGATTGATTCTTTTTCAACAACTTATCAATACTTTGCAGGTTATTTAAGGCCGTAAATATTTTTATATTGCAAGAATTGTTTTCTTCGAATGGGAAAGTAACAATAGATTTTTAGGGATACATGCCTTACTAATTAACCTATAGCTGGGGGTAAGAAGAAATGAACTCACATATTTCTTAATCGTATTTCCTCGTAAGTTAATAGAACAAACACAACGAGAATTGGAATTTGGCTCTCTGATTAACGATTCCAAGCCATTATTTATTAGACCACCTACACATCCAAGCTTAAAACACCAGGTATTTCTGAGCTGTCACCCATATAGGTACTGGCTAGACTCAACGTTGCTTCCATTCCATGATCGTACGGGAACAGATGTTTCAAGCCGTGTTTGCTTTTAAAGAAATGAAAAAAAAAATAGGAAGCCAGAAGAGTCGATAATACTTTCATTTGTTTAATGTCTGCTTCAGTGAAATAGAAAGTATGGCCAATTTTGGGGGTTTATTTCATTTGTAGACATTTATTTCTTTAAATAATGATACATATCTATTATTATTATTGTCACATTTTTTAAATTTGTTTAGCTCAACTATTTAATGAAGATTTCCATTTTTTATATAAGATAGACTCAGCTATCGCCTGGTTCATACTCCACCCACGTCTATTGAACAGGTAAAGAGGCTCATCCCTTGTTCCCTGTTTAGGATGTGGTTTCAGGCTTTCTCTTTTCCAATCTTTTCACTCTTACGTAGCCCCCTGCACATCATTGGCGTTACCGCCTTCCTCGGGGTGATATGATTAAAAGAAAAGAGTAAAACTTGAAAGCAGCTCATTCAGTTATTAAGATAAAAATTATGATTCATCCAAAAATTTCATTTGCAAAACTGTGAAATTTTAACTGGTATTTCCAGTTATTAATATTGTAGTCATGTCATTTTTCATTATAATTCGATTTCTACTATGGTCTCACTACCTACCAAGTCTGCAGGAAGACCTACGGCAGGGCGTGGTGTGTTGTTATAGCTCCATATCACGTTTTTTAATATCTCCCTAACATTCCTAGTATTACATAGACAAAGTTCTCCTTAGTGTGTGGGCTGTACTTAATAAGACAACTTTAGTATATATCTTAAGCTGGGGTATCCAGGGATTCTTTTAATGTGTTTTTTCCCCCCATTTTTTTTATCATTTTAAGTACACCCACCATCACTGTTACGATTCTTGATTTCAATTTCCACATTTTTTTCTATTTTAATTTCCAGGTCTTTCTATTTTAACAGTTTATCGAATTATTTGGTTGCTATGTTACAATCCGCTGAACAAGCCATATCAATTAATAATCAAGTTTTTTTTCTTTTTGGTTTTTAACAATAATGTTCGGCCTATTTGCTTCAATTTTTCTGCCTGTGTAGATGGTGTTATTATTATTATGTCATTTTTTTCATCATATTTCGATTTCTGCTTTGGTCTCACTAACAACCAAGTCTGCGGGGAGACCTAAGGCAAGTCGTGGTGTGTTGTTATGACTCAATTTCATGTTTTTCTATTTTCCCTATCATCCCTAACATTACATAGATAACGTTTTCCTTAGTGTGTGGGCTGTACTTAATAAGACAATTTTTTGTATATCTCTTAAGCTGGGGTTTCCAGGGATTCTTTCAATGTGTTGTTTTGTTCCATTTTTTATCATTCCAAGTGCACCTACTATCACTGGCACAACTCTTGTTTTCAATTTCCACATTTTTTCTATTTCAATTTCCAGGTTTTTATATTTTGACAGTTTTTCAAATTCCTTGATTGCCATGTTACAATCCGCTGGACAAGCCATATCAATTAATAGACAAGTTTTCTCCTTCTGGTTTTTAACAATAATGTCTGGCCTGTTTGCTTCAATTTTTCTGTTTGTGTAGATGGTGTAATCCCATAGAATGGTTACATCTTCTATTTCTGTAACCGGTGCTGGGTGATGTTCATACCATTGTTTGTTTACAGCTTTTCCATTATCTTTGCACATTGCCCAATGTAAATATTGCCCAACTCTATCGTGGCGATTTTTATATTCATTTGGGGCAAGCACAGAACAGCCTGAGATTAGGTGGTCTATTGTTTCTTGGTGTTTATCACAAAACCTGCATTTTGGATCCATATTATTATGCATAATATTTGCCTGAAAGTTTCTAGTGAAAAGACTTTGGTCTTGTGCTGCAAGAATAAAGCCTTCAGTTTCAGATGCACGTAACCATCGATGAGTATTAACTTTGTCAACATTGGATTTATTGGCACGTTCTGGATATTGGCCATGCAGAGGTTTGTCTTGCCAGCGCTGTTTCATCTGTTCAAGAGCTTTATCTTTGGCTTTCATTTTCATATTTTTTGCCGCAATAGTTGGTTCTTGGCTTCTGTTTTGCTTTTCTACAGAATCTACTCACTGTAAATCTTGTTTGTATTTACTGCCTTCTTCTATTATTGAATATTTTTTCTTTCTTTCTTCACGTTGCCTTACTAATTGTATCATCCAATCCTTTGTTGTTTCTATGTATGTTAGTAAGCCAATAGTTGTTGTCTTGTATGACAATTCCAGCTGAATAAGACCTCTTCCACCTTCTTTACGGGGTATGTATAGACGATCTACATCAGTCTTTGGATGATGCATCTTATGCTTAGAAAGAAGCTTTCTTGTTTTAGCATCCATTCGCCTGATGTCGTTTAGAGTCCAGTTTAAGATGTTAAAGCTATATTGGACAACTGGGATTGCAAGGCTATTAATGGCCATAACTCTGTTCTGTGAATTTAATTCAGTTTTTAATATCATTCGTAGCCTTCTATAGTACTCTTTACGCACTATTTCTTTCATTTTTTTATGGTGAATGTTTTCACTCTCATTTACACCTAGGTATTTATAAGCTTCTTCTGGTTTCAATGCTTTTATTGTTACAGCAGGGTCTAGGCTAATTGAGGATGTTTCTTGTATTGATCCACGTAAAACTGTAGCTTTAGCACATTTATTCAAATTGAATTTCATTCCAATGTCTTCGCTGAAGCATTTTACAGTTTGCAGAAGACCTTCCAGCTCATTATCATTCTTAGCATATAACTTTAAGTCATCCATGTAAAATAGATGGCTTATTTTCTTTTGACCTATTTTATAACCACATTCTGTCTTATTAAGTTGACTGGTTAGTGCTATTAATGATATGCAGAATAGTAAGGGAGATAAAGAATCACCTTGAAATATACCTCTTTTGATGTTTATTTCATCAGACTTATAGGTTCCATTTATATGATTGAGGTAAAGGGTTGTTTTCCATATAGACATGCACTGTTTGATGAAATTGATGATGACGGGCGATATCTTGTATATATTTAAAGTCTTTAAAATCCAGGAATGTGACACACTATCGAATGCCTTTCGGTAATCTATCCAGGCAGTACCAAGATTTTTCTTTGTACTGTAGCAGTTTTCCAGGATCATTTTGTTAATTAGCAATTGGTCTTTACATCCATAACAGCTACGTTTGCACCCTTTTTGTTCAAGCGGTATAATGTCATTATTATTATTATTATTAGTAGTAGTAGTAGTAGTAATAGTATTAGTATTGATACTTTAAATTCTGCTTTATTTTAAGCGAAAAGATTAATCTCCTAGATTTTGTGCTAAATAACCCGATATAACTCACTAATTAATGGCTTTTATTTCGTTGAAAGATCCAAATTTATATACACAAGCTATCATGGGATCAAACTGGAATCGTTTGACCGTACATGTACCGTGCTTTTTAGTAAACTTGAAACCGATAGACGAATTAGAAAATAAATAAAAGTAAACGCTGCCAGGAATGGAGGTTGCTTGTATTTAAAATCTACTTTCAGAATTTGACTCTCACTACTAGCAGACTTCAAAAGGATTTATCTCAACTCAGTTTTCTTCTTCTTCTTTTATATACTGTGTCCGTACAGGACGTAGGTGATTATGACCATCCAGATCCTTCTGTTCCTTGTAATTCTTAACTCATTTTACATCAGTCAGTTAAATGCCATACGTGATACACGCTTTGGGTGATCATGTCTCGAAAGAAACATGGCTGACTGGGCAGAAGATTATCCCGCACTATGTTGCCGTTGCTTTCAGCGGTAGACTGGTTGCCGACCAAGACTATAGAACCAAATCTGACTTATTATTTTAACCCATAACTGGAGGGAAGAGATGGATTGATACCTTTCCCAAGGGTATTTGTGCTTAAGTGAATGCAAAGAATTCAACTGGAATTCGAACTCGGCTCCCCGACTTGTTGTTCCGAATCGATAACCACCGCACCAAAAGGTTGTCGAAATAAATCATGATATTCACTCGAAAGTCCACAGCGTCAAAGCAACTTCAAAACATATCTCATTTTTTTATCTATTTAATCAGTCACCGAATGAATAAAATTTTTTAAATAAAATGTTTTTAACCATTGTAAACAATATGTTACAATATAAAATCAGACCTTATAATAATTATCGATCTGTAGTTATTTATATATTTCCTTTCCCATTGTTAGTTAAAAAGTCAATAAATCAAAATATTTTAGTAAATTTATGAGTTATTACTTCCGTTTGTCATTTCAACAATCTATAGAAATAAAATATTTATCTGCATTTAGCTGAAATTATTTTCCGAGCAAAATTAACCGTTTACCTAATCTGTTTTTTACGCTTACGCTTCTTAAATTGCATTCTTATTTGTCCAAGCCTTTTATGTGAATCAATCAGAGACTTTTGCCTACTAAGCGATAGACACCACTTTGGCGTTCTGTTGCTAATATTTTTTCCGAGGAATTTTTCTATTTCATGACTGTATTAAATACATAAAGGTTTTTAACATGAATAGATACTGAGCAAAAAGTGATTTTTCTAATAACAGGAGCAATCAATGAAACCTATATACCATTGAACGTCTAAAACTGGTTAATTGAACAGTTCATTGGCCTCTATTTCAGTTGTGATTTCATTATCTTTGCTTTATCGAATCTCAGAACTTTGTTTCAAGACTTGCTTCATTGCATAAACTGTTAGAACATTCTGCAATCACCATCATTTATGATAGCACTATTCTGAAATAAAATGTCTTTAATCCTCTTAAATATATCTGTTAGAATCAGTTAAGCCTGATACATGCTTGAGTAGAAGAATTTCCCGCAGTAGGTTCCCATTACTGTTAGAGGAATACTGGTATCTGGTCGAATATAAAATCATAATTATAATTAAACTAGCAGTATAACCTGGCGTTACTCGGGTGGAATGAAAGCTTTAAAACTAATCCATGGTCCTAGCGTTCAGACTATTCGGACGTTGGCACGAAAGACTAAAAAGCAATAGTTGTTTCCAGTTAAAGCGAAACCGAACACTGAAAGAAAAATGATGGATGTAAGTCAAATTTTGATTACCTGGTATCGATATCAAATAAGTTTGTTTTCGTCCTAAACTGAATTTTGAAGGCTAAATAAGTCCTCTGAGTAAATGGCATCATGGCTGAGACTAAGAACTACAGCTATACCTAATTAGAGCCAAGCCCGAAGCAAATACTGAAATAAAAGGGATGAAAAAAATACAGACATACAGGCAGATAAACAGGCACACACACAAAAATCTTGCCTTATATATATATATATATATATATATATATATATATATATATGTATATATATATATATATGATCGACTTTCTGCACTATTGTAAGAACTGCAACCTTGAAACTTCTGAATATCGTTTCTTATATCTTTGTTTATGAGTGTATCAAATTTGATTAAAATTGGACCACTCTTTCTATAACACGATGCTTCGATTATCGATTTTCGATATTTATCGAGGGTACCTCGACACAAAATCTAGCTAAGAACACTCGCAGACGCTTATAGTACAATTGTGTAAATTTTCAAGAAAATCACTTCAACCGTTTCGGAGTCTATAGGTAACGGAGACACACACACACATACATACATACATACACACAAAGTTCCATTTATAAATAAGTTTAGATATCTCCTGCTTCTGTTCCCATTCCCTTAAAAAAACTAGGCGTTAATGACTGCCTATAATGTCTTTATTTTAATATCTAGAAGCCACATTTATTTAATTGCTTCTTGATAAAGATATTTGAATCGCAACCAGTAGAACATGAAATCACAAAATCATCCAATAGAAGCGTTTTCTAAGAGAAATATTATCACTTTGTAATTCTTCTTCAGAAGATTAAATCACTTTATTTGGTGGTCAAACTCAAGCGAAATCAATTTATCTGTCTTGCTTTAACATTTGATATACTTAAAAGAACCATGATCAGGATAATATTTTTTATAGCAAGGATTATCTTCTTGTAAACATAGAACTGTTTTAAAGATGCTGCTTTCTCTTGTTGAAACTAATTCTTAAATTTTTATTAATGTTACTTGTATTTTTTATAAATTTGAGTTAATAAAAATTGTACTTTTGTGCACTGGACAAGATAAAAAAAAGTCACGGGATTAGAAAATTTAGAATGATAAACACGAAAAAGAAAGACAAATTAATGCAAACATGCATATAATTACATTCTAATTTCTCAAAATACCAATAAAAATAAAAATTGCTAATGCCGTTGACAAAATTAACCAAGATGTTTTAAATGCCACTAACTGAATTTCCTTGATTGCTTTTTTTTAAATTTAGAACCCAATCTGTCCTGCTATTTAACCCATGACTGTTGGGAGAGGAGATATATATTTCCCATGGGTATATGCAACGAATTCAACTGGAATTCGATTTCTCGTGCAGAGCAGACGAATTTCGCGGACGACAAGTTCACCCGATGTGAACCTAACAGAGCATTTATGGGATGTGGTACACAATACTATGCGACTAACTTTTTACGGTTTATCAACCTGCATGTTATTTAAAGACATAAATATTTTAGATTGTAAGAATTTATTTTAGAGATAATATTGATTTATTCCTACAAATTAATCCATATCTGGAGGGGGGTGGAGAAGTGGTAGATTCATAGCTTCCCAAATGGAATTTAGCGTAAATAACGAACACGACTGGAACTGGATTTGAAATTCGGCTCTCCGAATTCCAACTCCTGGCCGTTATCAACTATACCACCTGTGCATCCTAGCTTACCGCAACATCTAGTTACTGACCAGACTCAACGTTGCTTATCTTCAGTAAGTCTATCATAAGTCTGTTCGAACTCGAGTATTGCTGCCATATCTGGTCGGGTGCTCCTGCTATCCACTTAGGTGTCCTCGACCAAATTCAACGGAGAATCTGTAATGTGATCGATCCCGACTTGGCAGCTACGATACAGTCGCTTTCTCAGCGACGCAGTGTGGCTTCCCTGTGTCTCTTCTACAAATACTTTCATCGCTTCTGCTCCGATGAACTTAACTCACTGGTAACCCCTATATATGAATTTCCTCGAGCCACAATATTATCAACTAGGTCCAACCCTTTTACTGTGAAACTGATAAATTGTAAACGCAAATTCTACTACAGCAGCTTTTTTTCTCGCACTTCCCGCCTGTGGAATTCCCTTCTGCATACTTGCTTTCCCGACAGCTATAATCTCCAAGAATTTAAATGTAAAGTCAATAGTCATCTCCTGTCTCACTAACTTACATCATCTCTCTCTCTCTCTCTCTCTCTCTCTCTCATACTTTTTTCTTCACTCTCATCAGTATTCTCTTCCTTCTCCTACTCTCTTCCTGACAACCCCTGCAACCTCTCACTCCTTCTCATAACATTCCTCCTATGTAACGCTCTGAACAACAGTGGCAGTAAAATGCCTTGCTTGGGGCGACACGATTATAAAACAACTCAAGATCTTACAGTTGTAAATATCAGTGCTCGATAAGAAACTATAGGAATGTTATAGCTCAGTAACTCTCTAGAAGCTTTCGATACCAATTCGAGTTACTACATTTCATAGGGCTAGAGGGTGTCATACATGTCATGGCGGCATCATCCACAACTGAATGAACTCTTCCAACTATTACATATACCTTCTCTCACAAAAGCTAAGAGTAGATAGACGGAGAAGATAGCCTGAGTAGCCTAAGGAAAACGCCCTGAACTCAGTCGAGAGTCGTCTACGAACACTACTACCGTAACGACCATTACGTGTCCCAGTTCGAGGATAGAATTATAGCATGACACACTAACGTGTATTATCGTTCTACTAACAAAGTTCCAAGTGTTGTATTTTGCCGTATTTAATATATATTCGTTATTTCCTATTTTTGTTGTTTTTTGTATTATTCTTGCTGGACCTTTAACCGGGTCCGCGACACTACACGACAATAGATATCTCTCCCATGACTTTGATACATCAGTGTACATTTTTAGCGGAAACATTTTACTTATTTTACGTCAGATCATTCTAGAAGTGATACTGGCACTGTTTAACTCACTACAATCTGTTGCATGAACGGTTCACCCAGCAAGTTCTTCGTGTGAGGAGGGTGACGAGACACTCAAAGAGCATACTCATTGCAATTCTCCTGTAAAATCACTCGCTATCTCACAAAATAGACTTGTAATCAGCCACTGCAGTGATATGACACGGTGCCGCTGGTCGGAGGGCTCTCTCTACTGCATTCGACGGTTCGGGCGTGTCCATGACCGACGAAAGCTTTCAAGTTGGAGGGTATCGGCTATAGTTTGACCTGGTGAGAGAGGGACACCATTTGGTCTGTTTAACCAAGACACGTTAAGCATGAATTAATACTTCCTCGGCTTTCAATCCAGATATGACAAATGCGCAGAAATAAAGAGACCGGGCACAACCAATGGAGTTAACAGGACAAAAAACATGCTCCTCAACGGGATGCATAAAACCCAAGTATGGAATACTCGAATTAGAGAAGGAGGAAATATTTCAGTGGTGGGAGGAATATATAAGAGATCTCTTCCACGAAATGAGAAAGGAACCGACAATACATAAAATGGAATACATGGAATACTCGAATTAGAGAAGGAGGATATATTTCAGTGGTGGGAGGAATATATAAGAGATCTCTTCCACGAAATGAGAAAGGAACCGACAATACATAAAATGGAATACATGGAATACTCGAATTAGAGAAGGAGGAAATATTTCAGTGGTGAGAGGAATATATAAGAGATCTCTTCCACGAAATGAGAAAGGAACCGACAATACATAAAGATACCGACGGACCAGAAATTTAAAAATCTGAAGTGGAAGATTCACTGGCCAAATTGAACAGAAGCAAAGCAGCTATGCCACATGGCATTGCCATAGATATGTAGGAAGGCTTAGACCACTTCGGCGTAAACAAAATTACAGAAAGTGGCGAAATCCCTGAAGACCTAAGCAGATCGATTCTCATAGCACTGTCTAATAGGTCAAGTGCAAATTAATGTGAACTTAATGAGTGTTATGGAGTAGTTTTTGCACTGAAGGTTATAATCGTGTTATGTCGGTTGCTAATCGATTTAACGCACCCTAAATGTTAGGAACTTGGTAATCTTCCACTGAAAGCTGACTCACTTAGTATTCAACTAACTGCCAACTAATATCAACTGCCTAGTAGTTCTACTGAACTCTAATAAAACTCTAAAGAACTCCCTAGAACTTCTAAGAACTCTTATGGAGTTCCCAAGAACATCTCGGGTTAACTTCCTATTCACTCTTATTAATATAGGAGGGAGAGTCCATTATCTGAGGAATAGGTGTGTTTCACCATAACAATGAGTCACACAACAAAAGTCATCATCAGAATTCTGATGAACAGAGCGCACAGAAAAATTAGACTGGAAATAAGAACAGCGCAGTTTTGTCAAGGACACTGGAGAAAGGGACGCAATATTTATACTGAGAGTGTTATCAGAAAAGACAATAGAAATGCAGAAGGACGTGTACCGGTGTTTCTTCGACTACGCAAAGGCATTCGACAAAGTTCGCCACAAGGACCGGATAGAGACGCTTAACAACCTTGACATATTTGGGAAAGAATTTATGGTGTTCAAGAACCTTTACTGGCAGCAAAGTGTCTGCGTATGGTCAGAAAACGAGTTCAGCAGATACATAAGGACTGAAAGTAAGACAAGGATCCGTATTCTCACCTGATCTATTCAACCTATACAGCGAGACCATTCTGAGAGCTCTAGAAATCCTGCCAGTATTCGTCATTGATGGCCGGAGTCGGAATGATATAAGATACAATGCTGATAGCAGATACAGGAAAGAAACTACTAGACGTCTTACAGGAAGTAGTTAAAAAAATCAGAAAGAAAGGACTACAAAAGAAAAACAAACTACTAGAGAACTGAATTAATGGTAACCAGAAAAAAGAGGAGCCCAAAATGCCAACTACAAGTTGATGATACAAAAATCAAACAGGTGCAGAAATTTAAATACCCGGGAAGTTTTCTATCAGAGGATGGAAAGTGCGAAACGGAGATTCGAAGGTGCATTGGCATGGCAAAGAATGCATTTCAGAAGCTGAGTAGAGTGTTAAAAGACAGGAAAATTTCGATGGAAACAAAGAAGAGAGTACTGGATTTTTATGTGATGTCTGTCTTTCAATTATGACAGCGAATGCTGGACAATTTCATCAAAGATGAAGCAAATACCTGAAGAAGCCGAAATGTTTTTCTACAGAAGGATGCTGAGGATATCATGGAGAGAACACACGAGCAATGACGAGGCTTTGGGGAGGATAGAGACAAAAGGAAACATACTTACCATCAGGAAAAGACAGCTGAAGTTTTTGGAACATATAATGAGGAAGGAGGGCTTGGGGTAGCTGATGCTTACGAGACGGATACAGGGGAAGAGAAGCAAGGGAAAGCAGCGCACGATATACGTGGGGGACTTGAACAGATGGATACTGGAGCGGGGATTAAGAGAAGAGATACTAAGAGCAACAAGAGATAGGAAGAAGTGGAGAATCATGATCACCTACGTCCTGAAAGGGTACGGCACATAGATGATAATGAGAGAGAACTGGTCAGGTATATAGCAGCACAGGAAACACTCGATCATGGAACTAATTATTATTATTATTAT